>JAWQRJ010003654.1:0-11815 GCA_033557515.1 Diorygopyx duplodentatus | reverse complement strand
TGCACATCTAAAATGAAAATTGAATTTTTTATCGATTTTTTAATATAGAGACGTTAAAATTTAAGAAATCAGTTCTAATATTTTTCAATGAACATTTATCATTTTTAATGAAAAATCTGTGCGAGATTGTTTCGATCATATTATTCTATGATATATACAATATAAATTTCTAAAAAAAACTAAACACCTAAAATGAAATGTCTGAAGTACTCAAAACGTTTAATACTTCAAAATCTCCATTTTCCTCCATCAAGGATCCCAAGAAGCTTGTTTTTGATACGTAGTAAAACTTTATAGCCTGGATTTTTATTTAACACCTCTTCAACTGTTGTAATTTTGTAATTGATATTGTATTGTAATTAGTCATTTCTTTTCGAGATTTCGTCAGCAGTGCGGCTTCTATAATATTTGTGTTCGCAGGTTTACAACTGCAGGCACACAGCGATTCTCAACATTTTATTGGGCAATTGTATTTCCATTTGAATTCTCGTCTTCTTTGTACATAGTTCTTTTAAGAAAAGAATTGGAAAAATATTGAATTATATTTAGATCGCAAAAAAACAAATATTTATTCATCATCAAAAATCGCAAAATATTTATTTAAGTACAAAAATATTTATTTAAATAAAGATCCGGGCCCTAGTAATGATATGTACTTTATTTTTGTTTAGGTTGCCACGGTGGGTTTGGATGATGTTGCGATAGAGAATGCTATCTCACCAGCATTGCAAGCGATAATTCGTAGCGAAAACCTAACTCCAGTTTGGGTTTTCATAATCTTTGTGAGCTCCACTTACCTGTGCTACGTATTCGGAAAATTTGCTTGCAAAACTTACATCCAAAGTTTTTCATACGCGTTCCCTATTAATCTTGCTGTTCCTACTACCATATCTGGATTAGTAGCCATTTGCGGAGTTTACGTCAAGGACGAATGTGCCTTCCACAGCGCAATTCCTCCTTACCTTTCCTTCAACATGCCTCCGATGTATTACTTGCGCGACTTCATAACTCACGATATGTGTTGGATATGGCTGCTCTGGTTGTTGTCCCAGACGTGGATTACTAGGCATTTGTGGACACCGAAGGCCGAAAGATTGGCAAAAACAGAAAGGCTATACGTGAGGCCTTTATACGAACCGTTTTTGATCGACCAAGACGTCGCCATGAACAGAAGACGACTAGATGAGATGCCAAAGGAAGCATTTTCGCCAGGCGAAATTAGTGATAAACAAGTGCTGGCCTACTTAGCAAAAGATGACGACCCAAAGAAGATAGTACCGATCACAGAAGAAGATGGCATTACAAGAATTTATGCGTGTGGTACAATGTGGCATGAAACTAAGGAAGAAATGATCACTTTCCTAAAGTCGATAATTAGGCTCGATGAAGACCAATGTGCCAGGAGGATTGTGAAGGATTATTTGGAAATTGACATGCCGGATTATTACGAACTGGAAAGTACGTATGAAATTAATTAATTTTATTGTGGATAATTATAAGTATTGAAAACAGTTTCATCAGAAACGTTTAGCCATAATTAACTAAAACACAGTTAATATGCAACATTAACTGTATAATATGTTTATACACAGTGCTCCTTTTCCATACCATTCACCTCCTCCCCTCACCTCAAGTTCTCAGTAGTTAATAATAACAAATTTACATTCTTTACAAAACGCGATTTCCAAAGTATCCTTAATATTTAATACCCTGTAAATATCGAATAGGTCTAAACATGATTTTTCCCAGTACTCGAATCTACATTTTTGGTCCAAAAATTTCAAATTTACCATCCTCGATCCAAGATTTTACGCTTATGCACAAGCCGTTCCCAAAGGACTATGGTACAAAGCAAAAGAAATTGTCAAAGCTAAATTTGAGTTCATTTGAAACATTATTTTACGAAAAATGTGCATTTACAAATTAGAATCCACCGTAGGTGAAATATTTAAGGTGGGTCAAAAACTTATTTGGGTATTTTATCTGTTGTAATGTTACTTTCTACTGGGTGTCTTTTGGTTATCATACAGTCACTGCCTGAAATCGAAAAGGGGCACGACCTTGTATTTTGAAAGCTTACTTTTTGAGGTTTACTTTAAAAAACGTAAACAAGGTCGAAATTTTCGATATTTTATCAATACAGGACTATGCAAACACTTTCATCAAAGTCGACCCTGCTTGTATGTTGTAAAAACTTTCAATAAGGGTTTCCTTTTCTCAAATTCTAAGCATGTAACAAACTGTTGTTTCCATTACAGCACACGTTTTCTTTGACGACGCCTTTGTCAGAACATCGCAAGATGATGACAATCCTCAACTAAATCGTTTTGTGAAAGATTTGATCGAAGGAGTCGATGAAGCGACATCAATTGTCCACGAAGTTCACATGAAAGTAGCTCCTCCTGTGAAGTACATGACGCCTTATGGTGGAAAATTGGTGTGGACCTTACCCGGAAAAACAAAACTTATCGCCCACTTGAAGGATAAGAGGAAAATTAGACCGAAGAAGAGATGGTCTCAAGTTATGTACATGTACTACATCTTAGGACACATGTAAGCATTTTAATTTGCAGAATTATACGATTTGTTTGCCTCAATCTATTACAGGATTGTTGAACGTGACGACATTGATGAGTGCAAAAAAGCTTTGAGAGCCCATAAAACGTACATTCTGGCATTGGATGGAGACATTGATTTTCAGCCAAAAGCCGTTAGTCTGTTGGTAGATCTTATGAAGAAAGACGAAACTTTGGGCGCTGCATGTGGAAGAATTCATCCCATCGGCAGTGGAATCATAGCATGGTATCAAATGTTTGAGTATGCAGTGGGCCATTGGCTGCAGAAAGCCACTGAACATGTGATAGGCTGCGTCTTATGCAGTCCTGGTTGTTTTACATTGTTTAGAGGCAGCGCTTTGATGGATGTAAGCGTCATGCGGAGATATGCCACGAAATCTTCAGAAGCTCTACATTACGTCCAATTTGATCAAGGTAATTAATTATTGTTTGTAATATATAGTGTGTTTCCGATTGGAGCTAAATGTACCAATCAACGTTATCTTTCGTTTCGAAGAAAAGTTATTCTTGAGAAGTGTGGGTAGGACTGACCTTAACCATGCCTATTTACGAAGCATTTTAGAGCATATATTCCTTGAATAGGTTCAAGTTTTTTTTATCTAATCATCCTTGGTAACTTGTTAATGGAAATGGACAATGATTTTTGGACGTAAAATTCAGTTTATCATTTAAACATTTTGCAGGTGAAGACAGATGGTTATCTACATTACTACTTCAACGTGGGTACAGAGTGGAATATTCCGCTGCATCAGACGCGTATACACATTGCCCCGAAGGTTTTAATGAGTTCTTCAACCAACGCCGCAGATGGATCCCTTCGACAACAGCAAACATTCTCGACCTACTGATGAATTCTGAAAGAACAGTGAAGATAAACAATAACATTTCGAAAATGTACATCGTTTATCAGGTATTTTCCGTTCGAAATATTTCGAAGCCTATTATTTATCCCTTAACTCCTTTTGCAGTCGATTTTGATGCTTGGTACAATCCTTGGACCAGGTACCATATTTTTAATGTTGATTGGCGCTTTTGTAGCTGCATTCCAAATGGACCAATGGACAAGCTTTGTCTGGAACAGCATTCCTATAATGATATTTGTGCTAACATGTTCTTTTTATCCCAACGATAAAACACAGGTAGTAGATTAAGTGGTTGATGTGAAATTTCGTTTGAATAAGAAACATTTTTTCAGCTATTTATCGCAGGGTTAGTCAGTGCAATTTATTGCTTAATAATGATGGCGGTACTGGTAGGAATAATGCTTCAAATAAAAGATGATGGAGTTTTGGCTCCCTCTTCTCTATTCTTCTTTTGTGTGGCTGCACAGATGATATCAGTGGCGATGTTACATCCTAAAGAATTCAATTGTTTGAAGTATGGAGTTATATATTACGTTACAGTACCTTGTATGTACATGATACTAATAATATACTCGGTCTTCAATATGAACAATGTATCATGGGGCACAAGAGAAGTAACAGTGGCAGCAGGTAATCAACAAGCGACTAAAGAAAAAGAAACCACTTCCGGTGGCGTGCTCTGGAATTTCCTCGATAACATTTCGAAACGATTATTTGATGAAAAAGAACGCTTAGAAAAAAGCAAACTCGACATAATATTGGAAAAATTGGAAATGCTGGAGGAAGGAAATAAAGTGCAGAATGAAGAAGATGTACCTTTATACGTTAACGAGGCCCAAGAAAATCAGAAGCCCAAGACGACAAAACAAGTGCATTTGCCAGGTTCTGTTCCAGAACACAATTGGACAAGAGATACTACGTTAAGACATTCGCAAGTTGGCCGTTTATCAGAAAATGAAATGTCTTTCTGGCAGAATCTTCTCAGAAGGTATCTACAACCAATTGATGACACTAAGGATAAAGCAAGAATTGCCGAAAATTTGAAGGACCTTAGAGACAAAGTTGTAATATCGTTCTTCATGATAAACGCCATCTTTGTGTTGGTTGTATTCCTGCTGACGTTGAAGAAGGAAGATATCCACATCGATTGGCCCTTCAATGTTAAATCCAATTTTACGTATAATGAAGACATCAACGAAGTAAGTACTGATGTTTAACATGATTAGAACTTTTTGAGACATCTTCTATGGATCTTGGAAATGGAATCAAGTAAAAAAACTTAAAAGTCTTAATTGCAGATCGTCATCTACAATAACTACCTTCAATTGGAACCAATTGGTGTGGTATTTTTGATGACTTTCTTTCTTGTGCTGATGATTCAGTACTCTGCGATGCTCATCCATCGATTTGGAACGTTCTCGCAGATCATGGCAAATACCATACTCACCTTCAACTTCTTTAAAAAATCGGTACGTATTATCGTTAAATATTGACTGGAACGTTATCTTCAGCGTAAACAAGTACCATGATCTCATAAAGACCATATCGTTTATTGCACCTATTAATGAGCTAATCCAACTGACCTAAATAATAATTTTCAGACCGCAAAAATGACTCAAAGCGACATCATAAAAATGAATCCAGTGAAATTTGTAAAACGCTTACAAGCAGTAAAAGATTCCGTTGAAGATGATCCTATAAATATTGGCGCGTCGTACAGTCAGAAGGCAGCAATAGTTAGGTTGCAAAAAGCAAGCAAAGTAAGGCATCGAATCAGTAATGATTTGGAGGAAAACTTTAGAAGAAGAACTTATCTTAAATGTAAATAATTATATAAATAATTACCGTATCAGAGTATAATTTATTAATTAAAACATATTTTTTAGTGCTCAATAAAGCTTCATCTGCCAAACTGGGAGTGAACGAAATAACACCTATAGAAAATATCACGACCAATGGGAATAGTATAAGTAACGAGTATAATATTAATAATGATAGATTACAAGTGTTTTATTAATTTATTTACTTTTAGATGTATTAAATAGTTAAATATTATTTTTATTCATTGTTATGTTTCGTTATGTTTAGGTAATGTGCACATTAACGGCTTCCGTATCGTTAAAGTTCAAAAGTTTGTTTCTCTCTTTCCCTTTTCCTACTCCTTCCCTCTCTACCCTCCCTGCACGTTTAGTTTGGTTTCGCCAGTGTAGCCCACTTTATAAAAACATATCCCAAGCCCAAATAAGAATGTTTTTGGATTTATGCGAACCTTGTCAACAAAAACAAAAAAGTGCGAAAAAAGGGACTGTTGTAAAGCCGATTATTTCACCGCACTTCAATAGCAGATGCCAGGTGGATCTGATCGATTACCAATGCCAACCAGATGGAAAGTTTAAGTTTCTTCTCGTATACCAAGACCACTAAAATTAGTTGTATTGAAGCCGCTCACATCAAAACGGACGGATTAAGTAACCTATGATATTTTTCTCCTTTTTGGCGCTTCAAGTATTTTGCATTCTGATAACGGACGCGAATTTTGTGATAAAATTGTGTAACACAGTTGTGGCCAGAAAAAAAGTCATGGAAGTGTCGAACGAGCAAATCAAGGCATTGAAAACATACTCACTAATTGGATGGCTGATAACCAAACTAACAAGTGGAGTGAGGACGTACGATTTGTACAATTTATGAAGAATCGTGCCTATAATTCTGCAATTAAAAGAAGTCCATACGAAGCCATGTTCGGTTGTCCCGCAAAAGTGGGATTGTCTTCTTCTATTATACCACAAAGTGTATTACGGGGCGGTGGAGAGACCATCTGGAGAGGAAAGCGATGCTTTCTATAACCAAGATGTGTAGTTGGAAAATGATCTAGATGGAAATCAAGCGATGAACTTCGATGAAAATATTGTTAATGATAATGAAGATATACTGGCAGAGGAAGAATGGAAAAGTGAAGATGAACTTCCACTTTCAGTTTTCCAAAATAAAAATGTTGTTTGGATGAAACAATTGCATCAGTGGCCTGATCATAAGGTATTCATTGGAGGTATTCAAGGTGTCGGATTACTTGAAAACGCCAATAGATTTTTTTATGCGCCAGTTTATGTTTAGTGAAGATCTATTTGAACATATTGTTTTCAAACGAATCTGCTACCGCAAAAAGAAACACCTTACATTCCAACGACGGTTAATGAAATCAAAGCATTCTTCCCTCTCAAAGAATTTTGGGTCACCATTTAATAGTTCCCTATTCCGGCTATCCACAACATTCGGAATAGATTCGGACGCTGCTTGGTTTCAGCAAGACGGCTACCCAGCACATAATGCAAAGGGTTAGAGAATTTTTAATAAAATCTTTCTCTAATCGCATTATGAGTGCCTCAAATGACACACATCACATTGAAAATTTGAGGTCGCTGAGGGCTGAAATAATAGAAGCAGCTAACATTGTCACGCCTGAAATACTTTCTAATGTTAGAACTGATTTCTATGATAGGTTGGGATATTGTATAGCTACCCAGCGTTGCCTATTTGAGCCGCACTTGTAATTTTCTTAAATTTAGAATTCTCTTTTTATTTTATGTTTAAATGGGTCTTTAAGAATTTATTTTATTTTAGAATATTTTTAAGATCCTTTTATAAGAATAGGTTTATGCTTTTTTGCCAAATCAATATTTAATAACAAATTTGAAAGGAGATATTGGCAATCCTTCCGCCCTACGCAAATATTTTCATAAGGTTTAATTATGATCGACTACCCAGCGCCTAGCAAGGTTTACTACTGACGAGTGCGCGCTGGTGAAAATGTTGTTTACTCTCTCGAGTCGGTTATGCTTAATTCAAACTGACAAGATCTAATTAATTATAACAACCGCACCGTCACTAAATCCAATGTGATTGACTTCCACAAATGTTTTTATATATCAGGCTACCCCATTTCTTCTAGACGTTATGCAATATCACTTTTTTAAATGCAACACACTATATATTATTATATTTTTAAATTCCTTGTCGAATTGTATTTTATCGAAACAGATTTGATCAAAGTCGCCCTGTTATTTGAAAATTTTAGCAAAAAATTATATTTGCTTAATATAGATGGCCAGCAATACCCTAGCTCTATAATCATTCATTTTAGGGGGGAAATGTTTCAAACAAAAGTAACAGTACATTGACTCTGGTGTTTCATTTATTCTAAGCACTACTTTAACTTCAGTTGTTTTTAAAGAAAACCCTAATTCTAATACTTTAAAGACTAATCAGTAAAACAAGCTACTAACAGTGGCGCTATAGGTGGTTGCCACAATTAATACTAACTACAACCATAAGTAAAAATAAACTTTTTGACTACTTTTACTAAACAAAGCAGACTTTGAACTACAATATACATGCATGTATAGTGTCCAGTTGAAATTGTGGTTAAACCTATCCCTGAAAAGGATTTCTAACAAAACCACAATTGTTGAAAGTTGAAGGAGGCGTTCGCTGAAATATGGAAGAAATGTTATATTCAAATTCCACTAACAAAACTGAAAAATGCCTTCAGATCTCTTCAGATTTATGATCTCTAATAAAGATTCCATTCATATAAAAAATGGTCTAAAGGGAGTAAACGGTTTTTTAATTTTATATGGCGAGAAACCTACCTTCTACATATAGGTTTAAATTTAGTTGCACTAGAATTTAGTTTAGATACATTATCTCCGTTATTCATTAAAATAAAAGGACGCAGTCAAAGAAATTATGAATGTCATCAAAGAGCCCTTATGCTTTTACCTTTGAAATGTCGCATTTTTATTTCCATTTTTGAAATCCTCATTATATTCTGAATACGATGATATGGTATATCCAATATTTTTAAGTGAACTAATTATTAGTATTGGCTACCTTCGGTGTAAGTGGTTTACCATTCACTGAACACATGGAATTTGGCTTTTCTGAAAATAATATATCATTACTCCATTTTATCTTTGCGACAAAAAAAGGGATAATAGCTGTAAACTACTCTTGGGACACTGGATATAAAACCGAATATCACTTTTTTAAAAATTTGTTTGTTTGAAGTTGAGAGCCTGGGCAAAAAATGCAATTGCAAATGAATTGTCGTATTATTGACAACAGGTAGACTAGTTCGGGATAAGTCATATTGGGGTATGAAACAAAATGTCACAAACATGTGTACTATTTTGTGATGCCTTCATGCGCATCGCATGGTACCTTTGTTTTATAATATTATCCGAGATTATCCGATTCCTGGAAAAGTCAGGGAGTCTTATCAGTGACAACGTCTGCACTTATTTTTATCTGTACCTATTGTTCTATAAAAATTCAATTACGTTTCGTGATCAGTTCTAGCTGTATTATTTTTAGCATTCTACATGAGTGTTACGTTAAATCCACTCGGGACAAAAGCCCTCAAATTCTGAATACAACACTTATGATAGTTGGGTACCCAAGTACCTGGGCACTGCTAATGGGGTTCCATTTGAACTTAAATAACCTCTGTTTTAATTTAGCTGAGTATAAACTTTGAGAATTTAACGTACGATTAACTGAACTTGTTTAACTGAAACCTTTTTTAATTATTCTATTTTGAATGACGAAGTTGTAATTATTTTACTCACATTTTTTGGATGGGGACGGTGTTTTTACAGGAACTCGCTTGCAAGCTGAGCAAGATCCATTTTACGAATCCTAGCTTACTTGTGTAGGATTACAGTAGAATGGCGCATATCAAAGGCTGGTTAGAATTATTTTGCTCATTCGTTTCTTGCAAATTGAATTGTTTTGACTTAAAATGGATATAAATAATGAAATTGATAATAGAACTACGAGTTAATTATTTTTACTAAAATAAAATATTTATTTAGCTTCCATCATCCGCGCCACTATCGCTCTGATTTATCGTAGCGATTTTCAGTTCTGTGCGTCAGATAAAATATCTTCATAGCAAATTTCGTCATCATCTGCCGAGCGAGAAGGTTAAGAAAATCAGTAGACTCCCTTTCAGAAGGGATGCTTTCTGGTTTCTTGTGTTAGTTTATTATTATTCTCTTTTTCGCTTCCTCTTCAGAGTTATTTTCGGTGTTGTTTCTCTATTAAATTATATACTTCTTGTACTTTCATACTTGCATCTATTGTGTGCAGTGCCTCTAGATTTTTTTGAAGTTCTTAGTTAAAGCAGTGGTTTCTTAGGGAGACATCTAGTTATTGGTTAATCTTAAAATTCAACTACCAATCCTAACGTGCAGGGTTCACCGTTTTTACAAACGTTATGCTAAAGCAGCTAACTTTTACATCATATTCTGCATTTACCCACAACAAAAAAGCGCACACTTGACTTGTTTGTGACATCTGGCTTTTCTATGCAAAAGCAGATTTCTGATGGTCTTCTCACCTCATCCTTCCATGTTTTCTCCTCCATCTCAGTTCTGTTCTATCTTAGTCCATATAGGTTGAGTGTTGAGCTACTCCCTAAATACACCTTTTCTTATTTGGTCTAGTCTGATCTTTCCCTGTATTATCTGCAAAACAATTTGAATACTAGTCAACTTGCTCGTCTGTCTTTTTGTCGGTATCCATTTCCCACATATAAATGAAAGTGTTGGTTTCACCACTCTTCGGATTATTTCCGCCTTTACTTGTCAGGAATCTCTTTTCTATTGATGTAATTTGTTTATACAGCATTGAAAAGTCTTCTGATTTTTGCAATTGTTTCATAATTGCTTCTAAATATGTAAATTTCTCCACTTGACTTCTTCTTTCTAGATACCTCTATGTTGTGTCTGATGTGAAAGTGTTGTCCCTTTAATTATTGAGTTTGTTTTTCAGTGCTTGTTTTGATCAATTTTGTGAGCTCTGTGTTGTATATATCCACATTTTCCTGTAGTTCATTTTTTGAACGGAGTAGTTCATTTTTTGAACATTTTTTTCGGTAATTTTTACTGCTTGCAATTTCCAGTGATCTCTTTAATATCCTTTGATCTAATCCTTTCATTTTTACCGCCTCATATGGTATACATATAATATTAAATCGTAGGGGGTCCGATACACCCGTGTTTCAATTGTGATGTGTTTGTGAACATGTGACAGTTTCTTATCCTAACGTGACTTCTATTAACCTTATGCAGGCTTTTTAAGTTTTCTATGAGATCATCTCCTGTCCCTCTGTTCTTTAGCACATCCCAAACCTGTTCTTGTTTTATTCTGTCAAAACATGTCCACAACACATATCCCTATCTATATCCCTACTTGCAATATAATGAATATTTGGTTATGTATTATTCCTGTTTTTTTAAAACCTTGTCTCTAATATAAGTAGGATACCGTTTGCCTACTATGAGGGATGACGTTAATGTCATCCCTCTATGCGTTTGACACTCTTTACTATCTCGTTTTTACTTTCTTTTATCCTAAAGGAATAAAGGGAATGTATTGCATTCGGTCCAAAATTTTGATGGTGAGATTTTTATATGTCCTGGAAAATTCTAAAATTAATGTTATTTTGGCTAATCTAAAACTAATGTTATCACTTTTGGACATTGGTTTGTCCGTCTGTGTAATATATTCCCCCCATCTATCCGTAAATTGTTCTTCATTTGCTAGTGTTTCTCGTTTTCATTTTTATATGCTTGTCTTTAAACAAATCGCACGAAATTCTACGATAGGCCACTCATGCATTGTAGTCCAAAGTCCCTACCATTGTCTCATATGTCGATATTAGGGTCAGTTATTACTTATTGATATATACAACGTTCAGGTAAATTGTTCGTTAGTTCTTGTACTTTTATTTAGAAGAAGAAAACAAGATTGCACAAAGCATTAGAAAGATCTTGGGAGCCAAGTTAACAATGGGAGCTAACGCTCAATTGATAACACTTCATATTTTTAATATACCACAGGAAGCAGTAATTGGGTTGGGTTGGGTTCACGTGTTAAGAGAATGTGACTTTAAAGTCCATTATTGTTGCTAGAAATTCAGTCGGAAAATCGACAGTCTCCAGTCTATCAATCAAACCACTTTTTTTAAATTATACAAGTACAGATTTATCATTGATTTCATATCTTGAAATTGATAGTCGTGCATGTTTTGTAGTCAATAATTATGTTTCCGGTTTTAAGTGCAGGCAGTTTTGAGTGTAGAAAAATTTAATGATTCATATGAAAATGTTACTCTGTAACTTTACATATAATTTTAATGGGAAGGAGATCATTCCTGCGTAGGTAATAAGTCAATCAATCTCAGGAAGTAATATCTGATAGTTGTATTTGTTGATTATAGGCGCTTATGATAATATAATCTGAAGTAATCTTCAAGGGGATTTGATTCAAATGGGTATACCAGTGAAGTTTATGTCCGGTTCATCTAAATAA
>JAWQRJ010003653.1:0-11817 GCA_033557515.1 Diorygopyx duplodentatus | reverse complement strand
GCAATAAATTGCACAGACAAATTCATTTGCCGCGCACCTAAATTCAGTTATTGTAAAAATACAAACATTACAGGACCGTAGGGAATAAATTAACACGTGGTTTTTATGATGTTTTGAATTACGAGTAGGACGCTGGAACGAAAGCGGGGAATCACCTCTACTGTATAGTGAACTGTGGCAGTGTAGGGTCACAGATATGAATCAGTTTTAGTACAAGCGTTGACTCAATCAAGCGTTTACTGAATGATACAAGTGTAGTATGGTCGACGGTCGTACGGTCGACAGTCTCACTGTAAAAGACTGGAGGAAACATTATTTTTATTACTTCACTCGCTAGTGAAAAAAAAATTAAATCAAAATCAATGCTTATAGTGATACTTTTAGGGGAATCCCCGATCTCCCCATAATTAGTAGGTAAAACCGTCTTAGATTTAACATATAAATAAATTTTGTGTTAAAGCTTTGAAAGATAATTTAAGGTTAAAATTAAGTTTTAATTTGGCTCAACCAATTGCGGTTGCTATATAGTAGATAATTCCAGAAATTCTTGTCAATCAATTTTTGCCAACTGAATATCTTCAAATTTCCATTTGGCAACTGCCTCGCACTTTGGGGAGAGGGGTGACGTACATTAAAATGTTTTTTTAAATAATAATGTGCTTTTAAATTCAGGTAACAATGTCTAAACGGAAAATCGAAAGTAAAGAAGCAAATATTTCTGGTAAAAAAGCTTGCGTATCATTTAAAAAGAACTGGCTTTCAATATTAGTAGAAACTGATACACCATCTTCAGATAAAAAAGAAACTGTAAAATTAAATGAAATATTTCATTATAATGAAGAAACTGGACATGTTCTATGCACTCTTTGTGTTGAAGCAAAATCTTCTGGAGATTTTAGTACGGGGAAAAGTTGGGATTCCTGGAAGTTAGATTATTTGAAACGGCACTTAATTCAGAAATTGCACATCGATGCAGTAAATAAATTGAAAAATTTGAAAAAAGGTGGAATTTTAAAAATTCTAACGGAGACTTCTGAAGAACGACAATTAAAAAAGGAAAGACAAGAACGTACAAAATCAGATTATGATTCGGTAAAGATCCTAATTGAAAACGTGATATTGGCAATAAAAATCAATTCATCAATTAATTCCGTTCTTCACATACATGAACACATGGAAAAATTTATTAAACTACCTCAAAATTGGAGAAGCAAAAACTATGCTTTTGAATTTGTGGAATGTATAAGCTATGTACTAAAAAATGTATTTAATGAAGTGAGAAAATCTAGTTTTCACACTCTTATTATAGATGAAAGTACTGATATTTCCGTACAAAAAGTGCTAATTTTGTATTTTAAATATCGGGTTGATAATGAAATTGTATACAAAACTGTATTTGGAGGTATAATTAACTTGAAAAATTGCGATAGTATATCGATTGTAGAAAAAATTAAACAATTTTACAACAAACTATAATTTGAATATTCAAAACATGGAGCCAGTGATGGAGCCAGTGTTATGTTGGGGAAGAGAAACGGAGTAGCAGCAATTCTCAAAAGGGAAATCTTACATTTAACTGAACAACACTGTGTAGCACATAGAGAAGATTTAGGATTAGACGATGCATGGAAAAATATATCTATATATATATTGAAAATTTGCTTAGAACTGTATACACAATGTTTCACCGATCAAGTATCAAAAAGTAAAATTTTGAAGAATTAGCTCAAGTTTCAGAGTATGATGTAATATCATTTAAGCCATTAAATGAAGTTAGATGGTTATTTAGATATTTCGCAATTGGTGCTTTAGTAAAAAATTATGACCTATTAATTGAGTATTGTAAAGATAACAGAATGCAATGACCCTATTTGTAAATATTGTGAATTTTTTTTAACAGATTTACACTATCGAGTAGCAATATTTGCTCTGAAAGATGTTTTAGACGAACTCGCATCATTGTGCAATTATTTACAAAAAGTAATTTAACAATTATTGATGCCCATCGTTATGTTAAAATAAAAATCAACAAACTAAAAACACAATATTTGGGACACAAAATCTTTTGGAGTGACATGGTCGGAGAAATAATATCGGAACATCGCAATATTGATACATCAGCTATAATTCGATTCATTGAACGTGTATGTTTGCACTTAGACAGCAGATTTCCAGATGAGGAATTAAAGGATTCGCAAGCATTTGACAAAGAAATTATTATAAATTCAAGAGAAATTTTGATTTCGGGAAGAAAAATTTAATACAGCTTTCCAAGAAATATTCAGAATTTATGGCGAATAAAACATTGATGTAGATAAAATATGGAATGATTATTCAGAATTAAAATTTATAACAATAGAGAAAGGTAAACTAGGATTGTTCAAGACTTTTAGCGACACATAAGCCGGTGGTTTCAACCTTTTTGTACTTTCGCCCCCCTTTTTCATAAAAAAAATGTTGTGCCCCCTTCAATTTTTGTAACAATATAATTTCACAAATACTGACCTGATATTACAATTATCAATTATTTAATGGGTTAAAAAACATTCCATATTTTATATAAAATAGTTTTTATACATCAATTTTTTTTGATAATTATCTACAAACCATATAAAATTACAGAAAAAAATACAAGTTTTATTAAACTTTAATGCAATATTAATGTAATGGGTTTGTTTTTGAGCATAAATTTTCTCAAACTGTGGTGTCATTGAAGATATCGCCGTTCTTAGTTCATTTTCAATCACTAAACGGGATCGATACTTTGTCTTTAACCCGGCTACAACAGAAAACCCAGTTTCGCATAAATGTTGCAAAAGGCAATAAAATTTCTAAAGTTTTGTTTGTTATAGTAGGAAAATCTTTCTTTACTCGTAACCAAAACGTAACAATATTATTTTCTTGTTCAAATATATGCTTTAATGTGCTGTCGTAAGTCGATTATCATTTCTTATTCTGATGTCGAAAGTCCAAAAGCTTCATACTTCTCAATCAAAAACGGATTTCTTATCCGTTCATGTATTTAATAAATAAAAAGAGAATTGCTTCAATAGACTGGTCAAGTGATTATTAATAAAAACTTTACTTTTATCTATTTCATCTGCAGAACAGATTATTTTAAAATTGGGAAACATGTCAAAATTATTATTTTTCAAATTTGTTATCTAGATTTCCAATTTTTTCATAAATGCTGTAAACTTGTCTTTCTGCATCAGAGCATGAATTTGAGAGCCTTGCATTGATTTATTTAAAGTACTGAATTGGACAGTACTTTAAATTGCAGTGGCCACAGATTGGAAACCACTGCATTAAGCTTTGTCCAATCTAACCCTTAATTCTGTAACCTTTCCCTTCTATATGACATTATAGGAAATTTTCAAGCATCCAGTGCAGATTGCGAATGTGGGTTTTCACTTATGAATTCCATAAAAACAAAATATCGAAATAGACTTGAACTGAACATTTGGATGATCTAATGAGAATTAAATTACATTTAGCGAATGGCAAAGAACTAAATCCAAATGATGTTTACAAAGAATGGAGTTCTGTAAAAGATAGAAGACAAAAAGTTTAAAAGTTGCAAAAAATATTTATCTACAATAAAATACAGTTACCTGTTAAAATACAGTCCTTTAAATATACAGGGGTTCCCGGATGAATACGCACTATTTTGGGGATATGTTCAGAAGGTCAAAACAAGTTAAATAAACCAATAAGTTTAGATCCGATTCTCAATAGTTACAGAGATAACTAAATTTGAAGTTTAGATTTTCCCTTTAATAATTTAAATTTAAAAAATAACCAACAACAAAACAAACATTAAATTAAAGAATATTTTCAAAAACGTCACCGCCAACTTCAATGCAGTTGACTCGCTTGGTAATTGCTCGGGTAGCACGTTGAAGTGAATGGTGATTTTCTCTTATGATTGCTGCAGCATTTATACTGCGATCAAGAAGTGCCTCCCTTGTTTCCACTTTTGTGGCATAAACTAGTGTTTTCATTCATCCCCAAAGACAATAATCGAGAGGGTTCAGATCTGGTGACCTCGCTGGCAAATTTTGGGGACCACGTCGCCCAATTCAACGATTAGGGAAACAAATATTTAAATAATTTCGCACAGCATGACTAAAATGGGAAGGCGCTCCGTCATGTTGGAACCACATCTGCTGCCCAACATTTAAAGTTATATCATAGAATATTTCTACAGTTTTCCAACAATCGTAAATAATCCTCTCCGGTAAGACGGCCTTCCAATACAAACGGACCAATTGGTGTTGAAACATACCGCACCATACGTTGATACTAAATCGGCATTGAAAGCTTTGGTCAAACGTAGCATGCGGATTTTCGTCTGACCATTGATATTCATTATGGCAATTGTTAATTCCATCGCGAGTGAATTGAGCTTCATCGCTGAATAAAATGTATTTGTAAAATGTAAATTCTAGCCTTGTGGCACGATCACCGTCTTGAAGATTTTGTACGGGCTGAACTTGCAAACCATTTTCCTTAAGTATCTTCCAAACGGCCTTGTGTGCAACTTGAACTTGGGTGCATATCCAGAATGTCTTCTTCAAGATTTACATTAAGACCATGATCTCTTTCAGAAACAGTTCTTGCACTTGGAAACATCTCAGTTTCTCCAGCACTTGCGAATACGTTCTGAAATACTTTTCTACCAGGCATTCTCCGATTTGGAAACCGACGCCGATATTCATCAACTGCACGAACAGCATTCTCGTTGCAGTAACCATAAATAAATATTATATCAGCATATTCCTTATGACTAAATTTGAAAGGCATTGTAACAAATAACTAACTTTCCAGTTATCTAAAGAATCGCGAAATACTGCAGGTACACTTAATAACAAATTAATTGACAGCTGACTCTATCAAACATTAAAGGTCAAAATCTAATTTTAAAACTTCAAATCTAGTTATCTCTGTAACTATTGAGAATCGGACCTAAACTTATTAGTTTATTTAACTTGTTTTGACCTTCTGAACATATCCCCAAAATAGTGCGTATTCCCCCTGGAACACCCTGTATATACATATATGAATGTTTTGTACAATTTTGATACGTATAATATGTAAAAATAAGTAGTATATAAAATAAATATATACAAAATAAAAAATTGCACAAATTGATTTCTGTCTTAATATCTTTTGCCCAAAACTGATTTTTAAGCGCACACACACTTTACTTTACTTCGTCGGCACACGCAGGAGCATGTGCCGACGATCGAACTCACCGAGTCAGTAAAGATACGATGAACGTAGTGCTATTTCACCGGCGACAAAGTTTCCCACTTATGCTACACCTCTCATGTCTCCTTACATTGCCAGACCAGAGTCAAGCTCAACAGGGTCTTCTTTCCCCGCTAATTTTTCCAAGCCCCTTCCCTTGGCAGTGGTTTTGCTAGACAGTAGGTAGGGACACGCACACACACACACATTTTCTCCTTCACATATACACGCGGTCCCTGGGCTGTGCCCTTATCCGCATCCCATGCACTCATCATCGTCCCACCGACCCACTTAGCCCAGTCCGGACTGGTTACCGTCCCTAGCCACGTGGAGGCGAGGTCATCCTACTATCCGACGCAGACAAAACGTACACCTACTAAACACTAAACTTCTATTCTTTTTCAGAACTTGAAGGCGACGGCAGACCAACCGGGGACCAGCCGCGAGAATGAACCCGACACGCCAGTCCATGGCGCCGTTGGGCGTCTATAGCCCGCAGACAACCACTCTCCAGCAGGCCCACCGCCACCCAATGGTGTCGCCCATCTCCCGGCCCAGCGCCCCGGTAGACCACCGTGGATCTGACCCTCTCTCGCGTTCTCCGACACCGGTTCAAGCGTTTATAGCCGTCCCCGGTGACGGTTGGAGCCATACTACACCCAGGGCAACCGGGCGAAACACAGGTAAGAAATGCACACACTTATAACACGTACTAAACACATAACTTACACTTCCCCACATAACCCTCCCATCCCTCCATCTTCCCGTTTCCGCATCTCCGTCCAATTTTCTTGCTCAATTTCACTCACCTCCATACTAATTCACAAACCACTATCCCTCCCTCCGTGTGATAACAAACACCCCTGCCGCGAAGTTCCTGAAAGCTCTAAAAAGTTGTTCGTTGCGCAGTACATCCCCCAGGCGCACTTCTCCGCGTTCTTGCACGCCCAGCTCCTCGAACCATTCCCTCCTCGCATCTACATACAGGGCACACTCAAAACTCATATGAGTCACGGACTCTACAGCCCCACATGCGCAAGCGTCGGTATTCTCCAAGCCTAGCTTTTTCAACTGTCCCTAATCGGCCCGTGTCCCGTCAGAAAGAAACCCATGAGTAGTTTAACTAACTTGCTCCAAGCAGGCATTTCCTCCGTCACCCTGTCCCTGAAGAGCGCTTTTGTCCGTCCCTTGGTACTGGCATCCCACCTCGTCTGCCATGCCACCAGCGTCTGTTCCCTGAGTCGTCGCCGCTCCACGCGTAACCATACACCCTTGTCCTGATCTTCCGCACCAGCCACTCGACGCCCACCAACGACACCTCTGATCGTTGGTGGTCGTCTTCGTTGTCCCCCTAACTCCCCAATACGGGAGATATCTGCGCACCACCTCGATCTCCACCGGCACCACGCAGGCCAACACCTGCAGCGCCTCGGTGGGTACCGTGCGGCACACCGGCAGCATCGCCAACAGAAAAACTCTCTGGGTAGCCCTCTAGCTTTCTTCTGAAGTGTACATTTTCTATCCTGCCACCCCACACTGCCACAACAAACATAGCCATGCCCAGGTATAGTCCCGTGTATAGCACTGACAACGCCGACGGTCCCAAACCCCACTCTGATCTCATAATTCGTCTCATCATGCCGGCTACTCCCAGCACCTTCTTGTGCAGTTCCTCCAAATGTGGGATGAAAGTCCGTCGCTCGTCCAGCACCACACCTAAGCATCTGATTTGCGCCTTACACCTAATCGATGCATTCCCCAACCTGATAATGGGGTACCTCTGCAGCTTACCCTTTAGTAATATCATATTAGTCTTGTTCGCCGCCACTGACAGGCCCCTACTCCTTACCCAGTTGTCGATTTCGGCCATAACTGCGCCACCCCTTTGTTCTAGACCTGCCCTACTTTCCGCCCTGATGAGTATCATGACGTCGTCTGCGTATGCGCTCATATCCACGCCCTCAAAGTTCTTCTCCAGTAACTCATCGAGTAGGACATTCCAAAAACGGGGTCCCATTACGGATCCTTGGGGGCAACCACGCGTCAGCTCTTTCACCACCGCACCCACCGGCGAGCGCAAGGTGACTGTTCTCTCTTTAAAATACTGTCTTACTAGCTCCAGTAACACGCCAGAGACGCCCGCCCCACCAAGCCGCCGAAGAACCCATTTCCACTGCAACCTGTCGAAAACCGCCGATATGTCCAGCGCAATTCCCAAGACATATTTCTCCTGCGCACTATCCGCAATTTGTATCACGCGATGTATCGCGTCGACGACCCCCACACCCCTCTTAAATCCAAACTGACTGTCCTGCATGAAACCCCCGGCTGCGTATGTTGACTATCCGTCCCCATAGGAGGCGCTCATAAACTTTGCCCATCACGGGCAGCAGTGAAATCAGTCTGTACGATTTGGGATTTCCAACAGCACCACCCCCTGATTTGGCGAGCAGTACCCCATTCGCCGACTTCCATTGCTTTGGGAATTTGCGTTCTCTTAGACAACAGTTGTATACGTCACATAACATTTCCGACCTACACTGCCACACTCTTTTGAGCACTTCCGCGTGAAGCCCGTCTTCCCGTTCCTCATACTGCCAACTGCTCTCTCTACCTCCTCAACCGAGAAGCACGGTTCTTCCACAACAACCCTGCCCTGTTCTTGCTCTTGTTCCTGCTCTGCCAGCGCTAATCATCTGGCACTAATTGTCGGAGCACCTCCTCAGCGGTTGTTCTCCAATCCTTAGTTTTCTCAGCTACACCTGTTCTCACCGTCCTGAAAACCTGCCCCACTCTGATCTTGTTCATTAAAATTTTGTATACTATTCCCCAGGGATCATTACACCGGGCCTCGACGAATCTCTTCCAACTCTCCCACTTTGCGTTGGCTATCGCACTCTTATACTCTCTCACCTCGCTCGAGTACACTTTTCAACACGTCCGCCTCCGCGTCTCTGCCCCTACACCTCGCTAACTGCATATTCTTTCGAAGTTTCCTCACCCGCGTTTTCTGTGCGTGTAGCCTGTAGTTCCACCATCGGACTTTTCGAGTTCTTTTATACTTAAGGGGTGTGGTCTCCTCGACGATCCGCCGCAACTCCCGTTCGAGTGTTGTAACACCCTCTTCTAATGTACGGTCGCCGGCTAGCACACCTTCCCATCTAAGGTCACACACACACACATCAAATGATTCCCAGTCAGTCCAGCGTATGTCGTAGGAACGTTGTTCATCAGCACTCTCACAAATCGCGAGTCTCACTCCCAGCAGCTCAAAACATAGTGGTCTGACGACGTCAGTGTGGTCTGACGACGTCAAGCCCTTCACCGCCCACGCGTTTACGTTTGAGACACCCAGGGCATTGGTGATTGTCAGATCTATAAACGATTCACCATTTGAGGTGCTAAAAGTTGGCAGAGCTCCCATCTCGTTTGCGATGTATAGGTCCCGTTCCAAGAGATATTCCTGGAGGGCAACACCCCGCCCGTCCAGCACGTCATCCCACCACATCGGTGACCGGGCGTTAGTATCTGTTCCCACTACCACCCTTTCTCCTGCCATGGTGTCCAGCAGTCTGTCTAGTATGTTCAAATTTTCCTGAATATCTTCATTGTGCCTGAAATACATCGAACACACGCACCACCTCATGCCGTCCCCCTCCAACATGACCGCCGCCACGTCTTCACACAAAACACTTGACACCACAGTCACGACCAAACACGGGTCACATAGAACAACAGCCGCGCCTACCCTATCGCCTCCACGGGCGTGTACAACTCTGTGGTCTTTGCCCAAGCCCTGCATTTCGCCCCCACACGAGTAGGGTTTTTGAAACAATAACACGTCAGCACGCTCACTTAATACAATCTCACACAGTTCAGATATTACACTTTTCGACCGCGCACAATTTATTTGGATTGCGTTCAATGTATTACTCATAAGAGATTGTATTTGTTAATACCTCCACCGCCCTTTTGTATTCTGGACAGTTTCGATCGTATATCGAATGCTCATCTTGTTTTCCCCTGCTTTTACAGCTCGAGCATTTGGGTGTCGCCTCCCGTTTTGTACACTCAGTTATCTTGTGGCCACGCTCACCGCAGTGCCTACACGTTTCCGCACCGCCGCAGTCTTTTGCAAAGTGTCCAAAGGACATGCAGCGGTAGCATCTCACTACTGCCACTATGTCCCTGATCCTGCAACTGTAACTGGCAACATAAACTCTCCCCTTTTCCAATAGCGCCCTTCTGATTTTTCCGCTAACTTCGACAATCACGGTACCCCCATGTCCGTCGCTCTTGCCTCGGGTCTTAATCCTCACCGCGTCATCAAACTCTACCCTACTGATGCCCAGCTCAGACAAATTCCTCTGGTACATCTACCCTTTTAACTCATCGTTTGTAATTCCATTCTCCACATCGTATATTATCATCGATGGTCCCATCTTTTTCGGGTCGACCACCTCCATGCCTTGTGTCTTTATCAAGGTGCACTGCCGTATTTTATCAATGTCATCTTTACCAGCCGTCTCGATGACGACCCCCGCGTCCTTGATGTTTCTAACGCTCTTTACTTTCACAATCCTGAGTTCCCTCATCATGTCGCCGCACACAGTTGCTTTAACCATGTCACTGGACTTGAGGTCGCTACCAGCCTTGGCCTTCAGTAGGATCACATTCCTCTCAGCGCTTACCAGCTTTCCTTGTTCGAGTAGTACCCTATTTATCTTGCTCACATGCGTCGCCATCGTGTTCGTACCAGCTCCTGCGGCCCGTAACACCGCCCCGGCATATATCTCGGGTTCCTCACGGACTACTCCCAAGGTCCCAGCAGCAGCGGCCTGCCATAGACATAATCGCTTGTATTCCTCCAGTACCTGCGTTTTTACCGTAAGCTCTATCAGAGCTTCTCCGACTAGATCATCTAGAGCACTCCATCTTGCCAGTATGTATGCGGACGCTCCTTTCGATACTTTATTTTGCTCGCTTAGGAGGAATTTCTGCAAATCCCTCCTCGCCCCCTTCACGGTGTTCAACCTGCACCTCCACGAACCCCCCTCCATCTCTTCCTCGCTTTCCTCATCGGTCTCAAGTCTGCTCCTTTTTGGTGAGCTGGTTGCTGACCTCACCCTTGAAACCATCACTCTGGGCGCCTCTTTCTTCTGCCTTTCCGGATCTACGTCCATTTCTTCGGCTGACCGCGTGCCGCTCCTCCCAGCCGCTCCCGGCGGGGGAGTTCGCGCTATACTCGACCTTCGAGCAAATACGTCCCTCTCTTTCTCCTTTTCCATTTCCATCCCCCCAACCGCTTCCCTTATGGCCTTCCCGTCTGCCTTTCTTCCCTCCTTGCTCTTGTCCTTTTTGGACCCACTCACCGCGGCCTTGTAGGTAGGGACACACACACACACACACACACACATACATTCTCACCTTTCACGCGGTACGTGGGCAGAGCCCATACCCGCAACAAACACTTTCGCACCTAGCCCTCTTAGCCCTACAGCTGTAGGTTACCGTCCCTAGCCACGTGGAGGCGGGGCCGGCCCTACTAACTAGCTTTTCGGTACTCCCCTCTCACCTACTTACCCAACGTTGGACACTTGACACACACATACACTGGCTGTCTGCGCGCAGGATCTTCAACTAACACCGGACCTAGGCCCGGGGCTCAGTCGTGGGAATTAACCCCTCACACCGTGCCCTGCCGGTTTTGAGCGCTTATAGCTCGCCACCGACAGTTCCAGGCTTCCGGTCCAACCATGCAAGCCGCCGTATGCTTATCCTCTCTCGCGGCCCATGACTCCTTTGGGTATTTATAACCCGCCGGTAACACTTTCTGGCCATTCTCGATTGCTTGCCCCGCGCGCAACTTCCCTTCCCCACTCCACAGTACGTAACAGTTTAACCAACAAGTCCGGATGTAACACCATCCCACAAAGACTGACGTATACCTAAAATAAATTATAAATTATAAGCTGTTATAAATTATAGTAATATATAACAGCTAACGGAGATAAAATGTAAGGACTGACAGTAGTTGAAAATACAACTGTGACGAAGCAAAATAATTAGGGGCCGGGTATTGTCAATATCGGCGATCTCGAGAGCCGAGGTCGGACGTAAGAGAGAGACAACGCAGGTATGCGTTGGTCCGTTTTGGAGCGCGATCCGCCCCACACTGAGAGAGGAGATCCGCTAGGTAAAGCTTCCGCCGCCGACTGCGAGAATGAGTGGAGGGGGATACGTCAGAGTGGGTTCGCGTGCAATAGACTGCGACCTGCGATCTACGAGATGGCGTTGTTTAGGCCTCACTTAAGATAACCGCTGAAATCAGTATAAAAGACCGGCGAGAATTTACCCCTGCAGTTCGAAACCGATGCAGCTCCAGTATACTACAGTTTGATATCCAGGAACAGTGAACAGTATTCGTGTAAGTAAGTTGTATTTACAATTTTGTGCATCCTTTATACCTGTCTCCGTCCCTCTAACGAGTGCTAGTGTTTCTGCCTCGCTCGTTTCCTTTTCCCCCAATGGTATTGTGTTTATTGCCGTGCCATTGGTCCTGTC
>JAWQRJ010003652.1:0-11817 GCA_033557515.1 Diorygopyx duplodentatus | reverse complement strand
AATTAGAGGTTCTCACAAGTTGTTATTTTGATACTTTAAACATGTGGGACAATTTTTAATCAAATTTTTAATATCATTTGCCACAGAGAGTCAAAACAAAATTTCTTTTGCTTTGTTGCTGCGTTTGGTCTAATATGTTCTTTCTCAAGTTTTTAGGTACGATTACTTTCAATTCTTTAAACAACATTCCATTGATTTCCTTATGTTTCCTTTCATTAATCTCATTAATTTCCTCCTTATGTTTCCAATAGACATTTATTATGTCTTTTAATTCATTCTTACTCTTAGGCCAACCTTTTATAGTTCTGTTTCATTTCTTATGTCTACTTTTTTCTTCCACTAATCGGTAAGTAATTTATTATTTGTAAGTGCACATTAATGTCTTCTTCCTTTAATTCAATGTATTCTTTATGATAACTCGTTCTTGACAATTCATCAGCAAAATATAATTCTGTTTCTGGCTTATATTTAACTGTTATTTCATATTGTTGAAGGTTTAACAAAATTCTTTGTAATCTTAAAGGACAATCACAGAGTTGAAGAGGTGCTATAGAAGTTAGAAATAAATCTTGATCAGCAAATGATTCCTAACATGCCTGATGGAATTCACTACTGACCACTGCTCCCGTCAAACCCCCATTTTGAGAAGTATGATTTGAGAACTATGTTAGCAAGTTCGTCATCTGCAAAGTATAGTTGGATTATCTTGTTGAGACTCCAGAATAGTAGTGAAACAGTATAGCGTAGTAAGCCCTGAAGTATAATTTCAGCAGAAGATTCGGCAACAACAATATTTTCCGGAGAAGGATACAACTTGTGGATTCATTTAAAAACATCGACTGTTTTGAAACAACCGATTTTTCCTACTTATCGCACAGATATTTGCAAAAGAGACGATTTTTCTCTTGTAGTTGGTTTAATTTTTGATAAGAAATTGGTTCAAATCAACTATAGGTCATCACCTACAGCTTATATTTAGAGTTCCTTCCGGATAAACCGGAAGCGCCGTAAAAAAATAAAAAATTGCAACTTTCCCTTAACTCGAAAAATATGTTAAAATACGCTTCCGTAGGAATCGTTGATGTTGCCAACAGTTTTAACAGTGGCTGATAAAAGGTTTGGGTCAAATAATCCCATATCTAAACCTACTACGTCATTAGCTATCAGAGTAGTGAAATGGAACCAAAATTGAGATATAATTTTTTCTGCCAATGTCGAAATGCGGTCTCACATGAAACCACTGTGCCTCAGCGTCAAACCGACGGGCATTTCAAAGACCGCAGAGGTGCAATTTTTCATGTCTTGCTGTGTCTCAGAGTGTTCGCTATACCAAGAAGCACTTTGCCTTAGAAGCCCCCCTTACATTTTAAACAGTTTCTTTGTGTAATAGTTGGGATTATGGTTTGATTGCTATTCGCTCTCGCAGTATTTCTCACAGCCACTTCCAGGATATTCTGGGTTCTTTGAATTCTAATTAGTATTCAGATGTATTGCACTACGCCAAGGTGACATGGCTTAATGCAGGATAGGTCGTTGATCGTGCAAAGAATTTAAAAAATGTTCTCCTTTGCATATGGACAACCGTGACAAATTGTAAAGCCGAGTCCAGACCAAGACGAACATGTTATGTTAGTTAACAAAGTTTGCTAACAAAGTTTGCTAACAAAGTTTGCTAACAAAGTATGCTAACAAAGTAAGCTAACAATGTTCGCAGATTTCGATTCGAACGCAATTTCAAATTCGCTAACTTTTGCAGCTAACATTTTAAAAATATTTTGCAGCAAATAGCATTGTTCACCGCAATTATTTATTGTCCTCGTGTAGTAAATAACGTTAGTTACGAACATTTGTATAGTTCTTTAAACACTGTGGCATTCTTTTAGCAATGGAGTGGTCAAAGGAATTGACATTTGATTTAATTTTCCACTTTGAAGAACAAGAGTGTTACCTTGAAAGAATATAAAAAATATATAATAATTTGCAAGCAATTTAGGTTTAGATGTGGACGTAGTAGAGAAAAAAATGAAATCTATTCTAACAGCATATCGGTGTGAAAAGAAGATTCACAAAAATATTCACAAAATACGAATGTTCCAGAAACAGAAGCATGAAGAGAAGGTTGAAAAAGTGTATAATGTTTTAGGCAGTATTGTGCAGTATAAAAAACAAAGAACATAAAGATGAATATGCATGATATAATTGTGTAGAGTGCTGCTATCATGTTGATGTTGGACGATAAGAAAACATGTGAAAGAAGTAATATATTCGTATAATAATTGTACTCTTTTGGTATTTGAATGTTTTATTAAATTATTGTTCGTACTCAATTAATTTAATAAAACATTCAAATACGAAAAGAGTACAATTATTATACGAATATATTATTTAATAAACTAGGTATAGAATATGGATAACATATTTCACATGTAAAAGAAGGTGATGGGTAAAACATACAGGCTGTCTACCATATACCGTCCATTAGAAATATATGGGAACGGATAAAGCTAGAAGTTTGAAAATTTGGGGTTGAATATGGTAGGAAGGGAACTAAAGGATAAAAATATTTTCAATAAGCTGGCGGTTTCAGTTATACTGGAAGTTGACAACACGTTTGTTAATTTAAATTCAATAACCCATTTTTTTCTTAATCTACATTCAATTCTCAACAACTTTCGTGATACACTTGTCGGGACTAAACTTAATCGTTTTCGAGATATTGATTTTTTTCGCAAAAATTATACAACCGCAGCAACATTTTGAAAAATCGAATTTTCAAAATTAGAGTTATGCGATAATGTTCACATTTCACTAACAATTAGTTGAGACATTGAACTTTTCAGAAATACACCCGGCGGGAGACAATCTTACATACATTCTTTAGAAAATTAAATTTAGAGATTAGAAAGCTTTAAATGACAAAAAGCGTTTTTTTTAAATTACACCCACCAATATTTTTTATTTTATCGAATGTAGAATTAAAATCCTCGTTAAATGGTATCAGGTTTACCTATACCTAAAATGTGTTCTTTCCCGATTATTTAAGGTTTTTCGAGATCTTGCTGCAAAAGCGATTCTTTGACACTACATTCATTTGTTGTAAATTGTGTTGCCTACAAATTAGTGATCAATTTTGACGTTTATGTAACTTAGGTTGCTTAATTTCATATTTGGGGTGAAAAATTAATGCAAGTATCATTGGGAAATCGAGTTATTAAGATATTTTACGTGTTTAGTTATTGACAACATTACATGTCTTTACTATGTTCTAAAATGGCAACTAATAATTACTCCAACGTTGATATTTTGAATTGATTTGTTATTCATGGTCAATGCCAACTACACCCAATTAGTAGAACGTGCAGGACATTTAACGAAAAACATTCAAATTTGCCGGCGTTTAAAAGAACAAAATTCAGAAGGTTACAATCCAATTTTATAAGTCATGGGAAAGCAAATGGAGCAATACAAAAAGCTAAACAAGTCACGAATGACAAGAACACTGTCACTATGGTTTTAGCTCATTTTCATGCTAATTCAAACGGCTCACTTCGAAAAACAGATTCATCCATTTAAATTTTCACCATCTACAGCGATCAGGGTCCACAACAAGGATATCCACAAGACGAGAATTCTATGAGATAGGTTCCAGTCCGCCTACAAGAGGAACCAAATTTTTTGGAAAAAATTATTTAACGTACGGGGCGAAATTTTCTAGAGGCGATTTTTAATCGTCGAAATCTTCACTTTTGGACAGACCTACGACTTTTGGACATACGCATGTGACGCGCGATCGGTACTTTCAAAATAAATTTAGCTTCAACGTATTTTGTTTGTTGTACAACAACCACTGTCGGTAGAAGATGGAAATAAAAACTTGCTCAAACATGTAGGGTCGAAGAGAAAAATGAGGCAATCAGAAGAATACATTTCCTCATTACCACCTAACAATTTTAAAAAAAAACTGATTAAAATGGATCGAACAATGAACAATTTATAGAAATAATTATGTTTTTAATTTTTATTCAAAACTGTTAATAAAAATTTTAAAGTTTTTCGATTTAAAAATATATGTTTCGATTATTAAATATTATTTTGTATCTATGAATTAAAATGTTTTAAAAGTTCGTTTTCTTTAAAGTATTTATGTTTTTTGACTGAACATGTGTTCTCAATGCTAAACATTTATACATTTATACGTTTTTGTTGAAGTATTTAAATGTTAACGTTATACGAATGAAGTATTACGAATCTCAATCATTGTTTTTCTATATTACAAAATAAACGTTGATATTTATTACAAAAATCAATGTTTATTTAATCAAAAATGTATACATAACTTAAACAATTTTGTTTTTTCTGCACATGATAATGTTTTTTTGCGAAAATCGGTATGTTTTTTAGGCGCTTCTTCCAGTATTTTTGATGCTTTTTAGTCCGAACTCTAACCATGAATAATAAATAAATTCATAAAACCAACATTGCAGTAATTATTAGTTGCCATTTTAGAACACAGTGAGGACTGTGAGTAAGAACATTGTCAAGAACTAAACATTTGAAATATCTTGATAACTCAATTTCCCAATGATGCCTGCATTAATTATTCACCCTAAATATGAAATCAACCAACCAAAGTTACATAAACGACAAAATTGATAACTAATTTGCCGGCAACCCAATTTACAACAAATCGATGTATTGTTAAAGGATGACGTTTGCGACTTGAAGCGCTCGAAAACCCTTTAATAATCGGAAAAGTATACATTTTAGGTATAGGGAAACCTAATACCGTTTAACGAGGATTTTAATTCTACATTCGATAAGACACGAATATTTGGTAGGTGACATTTAAAAAACACTTTTTGTTACTTAATTGTTCTTATTTCAAAATTCAATTTTCTAAGGAATGCATGTAAGAATATCTCGCCTGGTGTATTTCTGAAAAGTTCGAGGTTTCAACTAATGGTTAATGACGTATTAACATTATCGCATAAATGTAATTATTAAAATTCGATTTTTCAAAATTTTGCTGGGGTTGCATAATTTTTGCGAAAAAAATCAATACCTCGAAAACGACTAAGTGTTGGCCTGGCAAACCTACTACGAAAGTTGTTAAAAATTGAATGTAGATTAAGAAAAAAATGGGGTAATTCCATTTAAAGCCAGCTTATTAAAAATATTTTTATCCTTTAGTTCCTTTCCGACCCTCAAAACCAAATTTTCAAACTTCTAGCTTTATCCGTTCCACACATATTTCCAGAACCGGCGCTAGCTATTCTTCCGCCCGGGGCAAAAGAAGATATTTGCGCCCCCTTTTCTGGGTAATTTACGGAAATAAAAAAGGAAAGACAATTACAAATATATACTATATTTTAGGCATACCTACAAAAAATTACGTACATAAAATAATTAATGAATTTTAATTTTTCGGGTTTTTGCAGAAGCAAAATTATTGATAATTTCATCAAAATCTATTTTTTTTAGAAGTTCGTGCTCTATGGATAATATAGATAGTCAATTGTAGCAGGCATTGTTAACAAAATCTTATAGCAAATTGCGATGTTAGGGTGTGAAATATTTATATTTCATTTATGCATTGTGTTTAAAATATCTAAAATGGATGTTTTCTCTAGTTTAGGTAAAACTTGCCTAATTTCAGTTTTAAAAGTCTCGATTTCGCTTTCGAGTTCAGTAACATTTAGAGTATGTTTTTAATGCCGCCGCTGATTTTAAAAATTTAAAATCGTTGTTAACATTTGCCAAACTTTCAAATCTCCATGTGAGATGCGTAATGATTGGAATCTAATGCATTGTAATATTCATTTTTAATTTTTTTTTGTTCCCCGACAAGTTGATTTTCGTCATCAGCTAGTTCATCAGACATTTTTTTCACCTTCCGCGGTCTGTTACTTTCAAAATCACTTGGTGATTTTAATAAAGACTTGCAAAGTTCAATATCTTCATTTTTGATAAAATCTGGTCCTTCATTTCTAAACACTTGCATTGCCTTTTTCAGTCCAGAAATGTGAGTCTGTGCGCGATCTATAGTTACAGTAGCACATTGTAACGATAGGTTGACCAGATTAATATGATTTAAAATTTTGTCCCACATAATCAAATAACAAACAAATTTAAAATATTTTTTTTGCCATATTAATTGCTTCATCGTCAGCATGAGATCATATATTTAAGGCCCTTATTGTTCCCTGTAACTCGTTTAATAAAGATTGTCGTAGCTCTGGCCTCTACAATTTTGAAAATCCAGACCGTCTTCTTTCAGTATACGTAAAATTTCTGTACTTCACCTTCACCTGTTTTTTCATCGGTGTTCAATAAATCTTTCTTGTATAGCATATCCATTCTCATTATGTTCAAGATAACAGATAATTTCGCACATCTGTTCTCTATTGGAAACGTCAGGAGTTAAATCAAACATAACAGAATAGTATTTCGCTTCTTTTGTTTTGGTAATAATATTACGTTTCACATGTTTAGATAAATTCGTTTTTCATAAAAAACATATTTTTAGAACACATTTTGGTCAATTTTCTTTTGATTTTCGCCTTGGTCTGGACTAGGCTTAAGAATTAGCACCGGAATACAATAGAATTCTTTAAGTTTGAACGTATTCGCAACGATTTAATTTCAACAAGAACGTTTTGGAAAAGCAATAATGTTTAAATACATCGACAATAATACAAGGCAATAAATTAATTAACTTTCAGCACGAATATAAAAAGAGAAATCGTACAAAACAATGCCGACTTTGAAACTACGAGAGCAAGCAGTAGCAAAAAGAAAAGTGACCAACAACCGTAACATTTCAGTATACCTGGGGTAATTAATAATGCATGGATGTACCTTGTAATATCTTGGTCGTTGCAGTTTACCGGTAGTTGTAATACTAAATAAATGCACGCGTTTTGTCAGTCGCGTTTCCCGTTTTCATTTTTATCGCAGTTTACTGTTAATTGATAAACCGGGCAGGTTGTTCACCTGAATAGTTAATTAAAAACTCATAAAATTAGGCAAATAGTCGTGATTAAGATAGTTGGGATTGACGTTAAACCGATTATTAAAATGTTATTATGAAATTAGTGGTGGTATAATTTGAACAGAATTTAAATATCCAGTGGTCTCCTGCTGTAGAGGGAGGGCGCGTGCGCGCGAACTATCACAGGATCGCAGTTAGAATCTTACAGCTGGTGCGCGAATATGTAGGTAAATGTCAAAGGCTTTTAACATTTTTTTTCACAACAGTGCCGACCAAATAAGTGCGAAATATGTATAGTGCGTTAAGAAATAACTGTTAGCGCAAGCGGTACGTATAAATACACGAAAATTCCCGCACGTTCCGTTATCGTTTTAATTTAGAATCCGTTCCGTTTTCGTTATTTTTAGTTTTCGGGTCTGTCAAATATCTAACACTTGAGTCATGGAGGAACTTGAAAAACAGTCTCCATCCACCGAGACCGAAGAGGCACCGGTCGTACCGGACTCACCGAAACCATTGGCATTTACCATTGATTTCGGAGAGGGCAAAGTGGACAAGCAGCGACACAAACTACTGATGGAAAAATATCAAAAAAGACAGTTGAGTGTCACGGAACAAAAGAAGGAGAAATTGAAAAACAAAGGAACGCCGCCAAAAAGTAGGGATGATTTAAGTTTACCGTTAAAAAGCATCGCGGTCGATCGTATGACGCAATCGTGTAGGTTTCCGTGCGCCTCTAGTCCTGAAACGGAGACACGCGACTCCCCCGCGAGTCCAGAAATTGTGGTTTCTACAAAATTCGTTCGTTACACCAATTTAGAATGTGATAATAAAAATTTAGAACAAGAACTGTTTGTGGACGGTAACAATTTTGATTTCGATAAATTCGATAATATGGATAACGTCAGCGACGCGGGAACTTATACTTTAGACGCCGACAATTATTCCGAGGAACAAAAAGCTAGGATGAGCATCGATAGAGAGTTTAAAATCGAACAGGTTTCAGTTTTACGGAAAACCGAAGATTACGTAAACAGTTTAGATATTCCGAACTCGGCAGATTCGGTAACGGCTTTAAACGATTCGATGGCTATTTTAAACGAATCGATATCCATTCTAAACGAATCGGTACCAATATCTAAACCACAAACTCTAGACTTAACGAATAAATCTAACAGATTTTTTGAACAAAAACAAAGATTATTATCACCGATCCTGTCACCGACACAAAATTTGTCAATAACACAAAACAATAAACAAGAAATCAAAGTTAACAACGAAGACCAAAACAAATCGTTTACGAAAATTCTGTTCCCGAGTCCCAAAGCGAAAACCGGAATCGGTTCCGAAACTATCCCAGATCGCGGTAGCGTTATCTCGGTGACGTCAAGCGGTGCTTTTCGCGCTAGAAACGACAAGAAACGCCACGTGCGCCACTTAAGCCTAAGCAAATCAGGGGTCCAAGTCGAGGCATATACCGAAAACGGTTTCCAAAACGAATTAATCATGGCCCCCATTCCTCTAAGCACTTCAACGTTAACAGCAAGCGTTGTACACGTTACTGATAATTTTCCAAAACCACCGGAAACGGAAATACGAAGGAGTTCTTTCGAGTTAGGCCTTATGGGAAATAAGCCAAGCAATCTACCTCTGGGTGGGAAAGTTTCCCCGACAAAAATACCATCACCAATACATACCTCGAGACCAAGAAGTCGAAACAGTACTGGATCCACAAATATCGATCTTTCCGATAGTAGTTTAGAAACCGAGTCATATCTAAAACCAACACAAAACATAATTAATTCGATACAACAAAGATTATCTTTGGAAAACACTTCTGATTTAGATACAAAATATCTTAATAACGACGCTAGAAATCTCTTGAAAAAACCAACACACTTAAGGCACAATTCTTTCGACGATAAAAACTTAAAAGTTTCCAATAAACTGGAGCACTTCCAAACTAAGAATCTCCAAGGTATTGATCAAACTTACACCAACGTTCTAAATCAATACAAAGTAAACAAAATCCAAAACTCACCTAACAACAGTCCCATACGCCGATCCAGCAGTTTCTCAACGAAAAACCAAATCAACCTAAAAAACTCCAACTTGGTTAACTCGCCAAACATCAACCGTAACTCAACCATCCAAAGATCGTCCTCGACGGCAAACATCAAACCTAACCTCCACCAAGCGCGACGACCCAGCACCGGTTCCGACCACCAAAAAATCGACAGGACCATCTACGGCGACACCGAGTCGAGCTCGGAAGAGGAGTACGAGAAGAACGTGAAGAAGAAGGACATAACGAACACCCGTTATAACCGAGCGTTCAGTTTGCGGAGAGCCCGTTTGGAAGAGCCCGCTTTGCCCGCTCCGAAATGCCCGAACACGCCCGAGATGCGCAGGAAGTTCCCCACGGATTCGAGCCAGCGAGCGATTTCGGTCGATCGAAAACCGATGAAAACGAACGACGTCCAAAGCCGGTACCTGCAGAGCATCGCCAAGAAGAACGTTACGCCTCCACCGTCCGCCAAGCCCGAGACTCCGAAAAGTGTAAACAGGGTCGGTAGTGCGGTTAAAGCGTCTGTCGGAAAGGCGCAGCAAGTGTTTTCAAGGACGGACAGTGGACGGTACAGTATAAGGAATTCGAAACCGCCGGCAGGAAATAATACACCAAAGAACTTAAGGAAGGATTCTGCAGGTAAGTGTTACTATTAATCTAACCCTTTCCTTTGCATTTTTTCGCGAAAATACAGAATTAAATAATCAAGATAAATAACCAGTCAAATTCCAAAAAGTCCCAAAAAAATCTAAATACCTGTTTGTAACAAAGTATTTTGATCATTTAATTTCAAAGTTTGGCAATCATTTAATTGCATTTGGTACTATCAGATAAAAGAACACATGGATGCTGAATGTTCAATTTTTCAATTCATCGGCTTTTCATTCGCCTAAACCAGGGATGGCGAACCATTTTGAGAAGTGGGTCATATTTTGTTCATTATGTTTTTCTGATAACCATTTTTTTTGGTTCTCACTTTTAAAATCCTCTAAAAATTTTAGGTTTCCTTTTTGTTTTACAACTTTTATTTTTGAACTCCTCACTTGGAATAAAGAAAATTACATATATACTATGAAATATTATTTATTAATACATACAGGTGCAGGTATGTGTATGTATAATAAAGTTGAAGTATATTAATGGCAAATCTGTTGGTTCATATTCCGTATTCATTAGTTCCACAGTCAATTCATTTCCAATTTATTTTTATTGTAAGATTTTACAAAATTCATTGAAGAAAACAATTTTTCATAGGAATATGTGAACCCAAACATCATTAAAAGAGCATTAGCAAGTTTCTTCATTGATATAAAATTATTTGGTAGAGTCCCATGCGTTTAATATATTTTTAATTTATAGTGTGGGATCATTATTATCTGCACACTTTCACACATTTTTCCTTCTACTTCGGAAATCAAGTCTTCAAATTTATTTTTCCACACTATGCTGCTTTGAAATTCAACTAATTCCATTTAAAAATCCTGGCCACATAAATTCGGTTAACTCCATTGCTTCGAATTCTCGTGTGTATGGATATAAAATAAAGTAATGTATTTTTCAAAATTTTAAATTGATTAAATCTATTCTCAAAAGCCTGTTTTATTTCCTGTATAATCATTAAATATTTTTTGATTGCATTTTCTTGAATGTCAAGCATATTTTCAAAAATTATTGTGTTTTGAAAATGTTTTTGTAATTTAGGAAAATATTTCGTGATTTTCATTTCCAAATCCTTAGTAAAGATGTCATGTTTCGTCATAAATATTTTAATATTTTCAAACATCATTAAAACAATTTGTCCATTTCCTTTATTTATTGAAGTTTTTTATTTATTTGTTCATTTATTGAAGTTTTTTATTAAGTTCATTAATATATCTCCTAAACTATGAAAGATAAATACCTCGAACCTTATATCTTTGGAAAGGAAAAAAATCAAGTAATTTAATAATGTCAAAATCAACTATGGTTTCCATTTAAAAAATACAACTTTGGGTCATATCTCGAAACTGGTGCAAGATAAAAAATATTTTTATAATCTATACTACGGAATGTTTTGATATCTACAACTTTTTCCCTCAAAATTTTTTGATACGATAAATAATTTGGAAAATATTCACATTTGAAGAAAATGACAATTTTCAATTTTTTCAGGATATCTAGTAGGCGATGCATTTTTTTGGAAAAACAAAAGAAGGTCTGAACAGCTTATATAAATTAAACACCCCATACTGTTCCATTTAACCTAATCTGTAGCTCTTACCATTTCCAAGATACCAATGGTGAGCATCGAGTTTGGGACACATGTATATTATGTATATTTTCTACGATCAAAATTGTGACAAAGAAATGTACTTACATAGTCCATCGATTATCCGAACGAAGTGGAGTTAGAACAGGTTATGACCATAAACTAATTTGTGATCACATTATGATAATTTGCACATTTTATACAAAAAACCGCACTTTGGGAAGTGAAAGTTAAAAAATCAAATTCAGAAGTTAAGCAGTGACGTTCAGACAGTAAAGTTGTGACCATAACATTTTAAACTTATTAAATATTTAAATTTATTTAATTTTTTTTAAATACTAATACGCCAATAAATTAACACACCAATGAATATACAGGTGTCAATTTGAAAATTATGAGTCCAAATAATTCTAAAACTAACTAAACTATCAAAACACGTTTTCGAGAGATCATATGATAGTATGGGGGACCTAGAATCGCAGTATAATTGTCCCCCTGTGAATCACCCCC
>JAWQRJ010003651.1:0-11817 GCA_033557515.1 Diorygopyx duplodentatus | reverse complement strand
TTAGATTGCACTAATAAGTAATCATAATTTTATCATATGTTTTGCAAATTCATTTCTTTAGTTGTAATTATATTTTAAACCGTTTGATTCTTTGTAGTATCGAAAAATAAATAAATTTAAAACAAAAAATAAAACATTATGTTAATTTAAGCGCACAGAAACGTTGTTGTTGTCCCAGCAAAGATCTTATTTTCACTTTAACGAGTGCCTAGTAGGTAATGTGCAGATTATCTAGGTAATTTGCAGATTACCTAGGTAATTTGAGAAATGAAACAATTTTCGGCACTATAACGGATCACCCTAGTTAATCTGCAGATTACCTAGATGATCTGTAGAATAACTGATTTCGCCACTTTAGCGGTAACATATTCACCTATTGTCCTGGTAATGTATACATATACAAATTTGGTCTCATTTATTGCCCTCTTCCGGGCGAAACTTCTAACGAAGCCTTTTCTGTAGCTTCATTAGCACTGTCTTCTGCTGTCATGGAAATGTCCCTTTCTAATTGCTGTGGGTCACTTGTATACATTAGGTACAGGTCCGGGCCTAATACACTCCCGTCCGGTACGTAGTTCCTAATTTGTTCGAGATCTGAATATTAGCTCTATCGCTTACTCTGAAGTATCATCAGACAGCTAGAACTTCAGTAGTTAGCTGTATTATGTTGGTAGGATTTACCCAATTTTGTCAAAGATCCCCTGTACTATTGCTAAATTTACTATTAAATTGTTTGCTTCGAAGTTTTCAATTTTTTACTTCTAGGTATTTTGCAAAACTTTACTACACAAAATATTGGTTTTATTTAGTTAAAATTGTCAAAGTTGTTTAATATACATCATCGCCTTTTCCTAATAAATTCGCGACATTGATTAAGGTTGATGAATTTCCCCATTGTTGACGTAGAGTATCAATGTTTGAATGGGTGGACATTAATAAATTATTTGAAGTTTCAGATGGATGTATATTTGTCCTTGGACATACTTATGGCCAATTTCTACCTTTTATCATATTTCCACCAAATATAGCTGCTTGGGTATAATTCGTCTGTCTCTTGTTTTAATATCTGTTGTGGAGGCCTTTGCAGTCGTATTTTATATGACTGGTTATACGATGATTGCCTTTGCAATTGCTACTTACTACTAATTGGTATTTTAGTTGGCCGTACTTGATTTTGAGCACATTAAGGTATCAATCACGTTTACTATTTTTGTGTATGTCCGAAGATTTGAAAATTTATTTATTTTTATTAAATATTTCTACGAGCTCCTTGTCTGTTGTTTCTTTTGTTTGCCCTAATTTAATTTAATAAACTGAAGTATAGCCGGTAATCCGATAATAATAATAACGTTAATAGCACATGCCGAAGATTGGGTTTAGTTTCACATCGTTATTAGAGAACGGTGTTTTTAAATACTGCGGATGATGAGAGCTTGGCTCTCCAAATACGTATCTGCATGGATACAAAAATTATTGTGTTGTTTACTCAATAGTGATCAGCATCGATCACTATTGACAGATGTTCAGCAAGGTTTGCGTACTGTTGTAATCATGTGTGAACCGCACCGAGTGAGCAAAGGGAAGAGGTTGATACTTGTGCCCATCGTGGAGCAGCACAACTTTTAGGCTCTTGGGACAGTTGAGCTGCGAATTGAACATCATTCGGGATTTTCAAACAGACCAAAGGCGTTGTGACAGAAGCAGAGTCCAACTTAATTGGCGAAGAAGGCACAAGTTAGATGACGCTTTCACAGTGCAGTTACTTACACACTTGTTGGGCACACATGTGTGTGCCCAACCAGTTCCACTATTATTATTGTAGACATCAGTCGTTCAGCATTTAGCTTAGTGAGACCTAGATTATCCTCTGATCTTACTGACATCCTTTTGGTTAGGGAATACGGGATTTTATCTTCATTTTAAACATGGTAATTGGTGTCCGTGCCTTGCTCGGTCTTTGATTTGTTGGACTCCTCTGAAGACTGACTGGAACTGTATCTCTGAGAGAGTAGGTATCGGGTATTCAGAGCTGTGTGGAATAGGTGCAACAAATGAAGAAAGATCCGAATGGTAACTGGTGCATTCTTATCAGTTCTACGTTTGGAAAGTTCCTCAATGCAGAAAAAAGCAGTTGGATGTGTGGTCCATATGTTTACGCCATATTCAGGGAATATCAAGTCTCATCGATCTCTTCTCCTTCGTGCTACCCTATAAAACCAAGATAATAAGACCAAGATTGTAGGCAACAATGTAGATTAATATTATTGCGTAAATTATTCATTGTGTAAATCATTGATTGCACAGTGATTGCAAAGTCTGACAGTAAAACGTCAAATTTCAGCTCAAAAATCTGTTCCAAAATTTCCGAGCTATTTTTTGAATTTATGCAGGATTAAAAAGAAAAATAGCATAAGACAAAAGTAGGTCCTATGCTAGTTTTCTTCTAGAGTTATAGTTGTTAAACATTGTCCCACCAATCTAGCGTATTGTATCATCAAATGTGCTCTTTACAATAAATAACACATTACAATCAATAAGAGACCAATAACTTGTAACTAACTATTCGCTAAGACCAATAACTTGTACCAGAACATGGGTACTTATGTTCTGGTACAAGTTATTGGTCTTAGATTATAGATCTTAAGATCTTATAGATCTTATTCATTGATCCAATAACTTAGGGTTTAGTAAACTGTTGTTATTTTCAGAGTGCTGTGGAGCAATAGACGACAAGCATTACATTAATGGCAGTAGTATATTTAATAATTCATCATTGAGAAGGTATCTAGAGGACAGATCACTTATTAATTTTGTCTTCTTTGAGGGTGTTTCTTTGAAAGACTATCCCATGAGTTATTGCCAGTGATAATTTAATGATAAGCCAAGATGAAATGACTGGAGACTAGAAATTCCATCGGTTTGTGTATTACATTTTAGGCAACAAAAGAGGGTATTCTGCAGTTGCAAGACAACGCAGACAAAAGTACTGTTTGTAAGCATTCTCCTTATTTTCAGATGTAAGCAATTGGAAATAAGGCCATCTTGAAAAACAAATACAATTCTGTTGCATAGTTAGCTCATATTGCCGGCAACAGAAAGCGCTTTAAAATCCCTTGACTTGTAAAGGGAGAGGAAGGAGTTAAACGATTGAACTTCTAAACAAATCAACTCTTTCCGGCCCAAATTTTATTTTGCCAAAGAAACAAAAGAAACGTTTCAAGAAAACTATTTATTGCGCCAGTGTAAATATGTACAGTTATAAAAAATATAATAAAATGAAGAACAAAAATGGGTGGTTTACCCTAAGAAACCTCTGGGCCCTAACTAACAGACTGCAAATACATCTACTAATATCAGTACCTTATACTATTTTACATGAAAGTGAAGGACACAATTCCTTTCGTTTAGACACAAACCAACTTTACATTTGATGCACATCCACATGGTGCGATGTGGAGCCTCTGAAGTGGTGCAACGACTTCATGCTTCAATCATGAAAGCTTTGTGGGCTGTGGTGAAGACCATGGTTCAAAAACTAACACTGATATTTTTGACAAGAATTTCTAGCGTAACATTAAGCTATGACAGGTGTTTCCCATTTCATGACCGCCCACGACCCAGATAATTGTTGATATCCCGGTATAACAATATACACAATACAATATTATTAAACTAATGTATCCCCATATTAAAAGCAAATCAAAATTCACAGTTTCAATTTCCAAGGAAATTTATCAACTACTACTAAAATACAACACATTCCTACTAAATATAACCTTTGCACTTCATTTAAATGTAACAAATTAAACAAATATATTCTAAACAATAAAACTATTATAAATCATCAAGATAAAAGTGGTGGAATATACCAAATTACATGTAATGACTGTGACAAATTTTACATCCGTAATCCGTAAGAAATATAAAAACCAGATTTAAAGAACAACGTAAAAACAAAAATTCATCCGCTTTTCAACACATACAAAAAACTGTCACTCAGTAATTTTATACAATTAAAAATTAATACATATCATCATAGAAAATGGAATTCAGGAGTTGCAGATTGAAATATACAAAAGAATTCAACCTGAGAGTATCTTAAACGAAATAACCGAATTCAACAATAAGTACAGACTTTATTTCAAATTCATTAAAAATACGTTCACTTCCGATAAACTGACAACCTGATCTAACGTTATAAACATAGACTAATCCCTGACTTCAAAATTTTAGTATACATCAAACACGCGTAATTTTTGAACATGTGATTGCCGTTGAGTCTGTTATTTTTTAAAAATTTAGTTCAGGTTGTTCTTTGATGGTGAGTTTTCCCTCCACTTACATTTAAGCTTACTATATAGTACATTAAGATCAAGTTGTAACAATGCTTTGCAAGGAAATCTCAATGACAATGAAACTACAATTGTTTGTTATTTAATATTGTTATGCTAACACAGCAAGGTTGTCCTATGCTGTGTGTGTGTGTGTGCGTGCGTGTGTGTGTAGACGGGTTTTTACTAAATTAAGTGTTCAAATTGTCGCCGTCTACTGCATGACAATGTCGTAATCGTAGATAAAATTCGTTTAAAACGTTGTGTCTCATTTCTGGTGAGATAAGATTTAGTTGGTCCAGTATGCGTTCCCTAAGGTCTCCCAAGTTAGCAGGTTTCGTTGCGTACGTATTGTTTTTAACATGCACCCATAAAAAGTAGTCCAATGGAGAAAGATCTGGTAATCTAGCGGGCCACTCTATTTCTCCACGTCTTCCTATCCATCGGTTTGGGAAAGTATTAGTTAAAAATTGACGTAGTACTACTGCATAGTGTGGCGGTGCACGATCTTGCTGAAACCAAATATTTTGAGTATTTCCGTCAAACAAATTCTCAATAACTATTTGATGTCGCAATAAATCTAGATAAGTGTTCGCTTTTAAATTTCCTTCGATAAAGATGGGCCCGATAATACCTCGTTCTCAAAAACCAGCCCACACGTTCAGTTTTTGGGGATACTGTGTGTGAAGATCACGTATCCAGTGAGGGTTCTTGTCACTCCAATAGCGGCAATTCTGACGATTTACCGTTCCATTTAATTCGAAAGAAGCTTCATCGGAAAAAATGATATTATCAAGAGAGGTGTTATCATTATCGCATCGACGCATCATTTCATCGCAAAACTCATTTCTTCTATCGGAATCACATTTCTCTAGCTCTTGAGTAAATTTTACTTTAAAAGGATTTTTCTTTCATTACAATTTTACGAATGAAAAATGTACTAACTTCAGTCGCCTGTGCTACCTTCCTTATCGAGGAATGACGATTTTCTACAAATGATTGCGTCACATCTAAACTTTTTTCGAAATGTGTCGTTGATTTTGGTCTACCACTCCGCGAGCGGTCCTTGACAAATCCCGTTTCTTCGAATTGTCTGACAGTTTTTTGAACTGTAGGCTTTGAAATTGGTTTACGATCTGCATAAGTATTGTTGAACAAAGTCGCTACTTGTTCGACGGACCTCACGCGGTCACCATATCGTCGCATCATCAATATTGTAATTCTTTCCCTTTCAGTCAATGCCATTTTGGCGACTACCGAAGGTAATTTCTTACTTTGCAAAAGAAATTACGTTGACTTGACATTGATACGAACTGACTTGATACGAACAAGTAATTTGTTACATGTAGGTATGATGAATACGATCTGCATCTAGTATCTAGCATTTAATGAAATATAAATTTAATGAAATTTAAAATCTGATAAAGCAGACGGAAAACAATTTGAACACTTAATTCAGTAAAAACCCGTCTACATACACGCACGCACACACAGACAGAGAGGGTTTGGAGTCGTTAAATACTGTGGAAGTGACGAACCACGACGTCCTGATCTCTGCTGTGACACACACCCACCGCACACACACAGGGGTGTAAAGTCCGACCATGCAACGCGCGGTCGATACCCACGCGGTACATCCTGGATAATCCTAATGCTGGCGGCATTGTAAATTCTAAAGCTCATAACTCAGACAATTCTCAACAAAAACAGGTCATCAAGTAGTTTTTTGGAAACGCCTCGCTCTCATCTTTAACACTGTGTAACAAAAAAGGGGTGTTCCATTTAAAAAAAATCACGTTGGCCTTGACCTCACCTTCACCCCTCCACGCAAGGACAAACGGATATGATCGTTGAATAGAACTTTTAAAACTCTACAACTTTGGTTCGAAACATTTTTCTCAAAAATTTCTCGTTTTCGAGATATTTGACCGTTTCCAGGCTTTTCTCACATCCGGTATATGCGATACATCACAATAGAAGGATGTTCTGTAGAGGTCTTTAGAAGGTCTTAGAAGTTAGTCTTCAGAAGGCTTCAGTAGTCTTCTGTAGAGGCTTAATGTTATTGGGTTGTGTAACATGAAATGTCGTTTCGAAGAGTGTGAAGTGAAACAGACATTCCTGGGAGGGGGATGACACATTTTAGTCAAAATAGGCACCAACGGCAGCTATACATCATTGCCAACCGGTGGCCAGAGATGGACCGTTAGACTGCGGAAAAGATGAAAGTCTGTCGGGCTAAGATCGGGGCTATACGGTGGATGCTGCAGCACCCAAGTGCTGCAGCTTCTGGAAGGTGATTCGTGCGACATGACGTTTTTGACGTAATTTTGATGTTTTTGACCTTTGTTACGTGCAGCTAATAAGGAGCACACCTCCAATCGTTGTTGTTTGTGCTTATCCAGCAATGCGTGCAGGGCCCATTGATTCAGCTTTTTAACCTTCTCTATCGCCCGGAGGTGGTTCGACACAGTTTTCGGGCGTACCTGTAGGCGCACAGCAATGTCTCGTACCGTTTGACGTGGATTCCCTTCGACTAGTGCCTTGAGGTCGTCCTTATTCACCTTCGATTCCGCACTTCCAAGTTCCTGGTCTTCGAGGGTCAGATCCCCCGTTAAACTTCTGAAACTAACGCTGCAGTGTCCGTTTAGTCGCGGTATTCTGGCCGAACGCCTCATTGATATATCACACTGCTGCCACTGCAATATGTCCCAGTTTCCACTCATACAGGTACAGTACCCGCAAATCTAGTCTATTTAGTGTTGGTTCCATGTCACGCAACCGCGAAACTACTCGCACGCTGCCAACCCATCTTATGGGTGTGAGAGCTACGGATGTCCTCTTTATACTCTGCAAAGCACCGGCTCATGCGCCACCTACCGCGGACTCCAGCACCTTACGCACCGCCCGTGGCACGACTAACGACATTTCATCTTACACAACCTAATACAATTGAAGACGGAGACGTATGTCTATCGAAATGTATCGCCCTTATTACACACAATAAATAAATTCCCATCGATTGCGCCCAAGCAATGTGGAAGGTTCCAAAGTTGATAAAATCATTAACGATAGGTTCCCATTTTTCAGTGTCAGGCAACGAGATCTGCCATGATTTTGCCTATGGCAGTTTCGCCGCGGGCAAAGTCAGAGGAAAGTGTTGAAAATGTTCAGCCTGTTGCCAGATATCTGGAACATAATAAAAATTAATGTAACTTAATTCTCTTCAGTTTCCGAATGTAAAGAGCGTTCAACGACTTTTTTTATTCTTTTAATTTAACAAAAGAATGTTAGAACAGTGTTTAATCGAAGATTAAAGACAGGGCCTTTCGGCGGAAAGACTAAGAAGCCGTATTATTTAAATAACCTGTTACATTTCATTTTACCATTTGTAAGAATTGTAAAGAACGGTAAATAAGGTACAAAATTCCGGAAATTTACCTTCTCCAATATCCGACCATAGCACAGTTTTAGATGCAATAACAGTGATGACACAAAAAGAGGTTCATAGAAAACATTTAAATAAAAATGCGAATGAAGCAACTAAACCTTTATGTTTAGGTTGCTGTTATTGGTGTCGCGACGAAAAAACAAATATTCGGTATAAAACGACAGCGCGACATCTCTGATGTTGAGACTTTCATAGAATTTTGCAAGTCGAGGACTTCAATGGTAAAGACAAATAAAGACAATGATCCTGATCCTCGCAGAATGTTTCTGTTAAGTTTACTTCCTGCAATACAAGATTACGGAAACCCAAATCAGGCAGTTTAAACGAAAAGCACTTCGACTAGTCGATGAAATAGCGACTGCCTATTTCTCTTACAACCTCCGACGTTACCTAACAGATCCTGCAACTTCTTATATGAGTAGTGCCTCCTCTTATATTCATAATTATAATACACCATGTCCAGAAACTTCAGTGACTTCATCTACTTAATTAACATTGCTTTAATCTGTTTGAATCTGAGGTACCACTAGGTCATCCGTTGATTGATTTAATTCCGTTCCGATGTCTTTATCTTGCTTGGTTCTAAAGTTAACAGATGAGATAATTTATATTCTCCCTGTACAGCACTCTGTTCCATTATCATGAACATAGGTTACTCGTTACGACGTCACAATGAAAAATTAGTGGTACACTAGTGGGTGAAATCGCGAACAGATACTACTCCTGACGTAAATCTGCGTTTTAAGCCACGGGTTTTGGTGGGATACGGCACAAAGATGAAATAGTGTAATCCCGCGTTACCGACCGCCCGCGGGGCGTTAAATTCCTCACGTTCGGTCAAAATTTTCCTGCATGTGCCAACCGGCCAGCTATTGCGCGGGGCGGAGGTAGGGGTCGCCCCTTTTCTATGGGACCAACTGGTTCGGGTCCGAACCGGTCGAGCGGTCAACTATGAGGGCACGATGCGATGCCTGCGGGCGCATAAGTCTTCCACTGTGGGTTTTATTGGAACGGCGGCCCTGGACCGGGCGCCGTATTTCATCCGGACTGCTACATTTCCGGTCCCCGACGGCGATGGTGTTTCCGTTCTTTCAGTGCGGTCGCTCGCTCCGACCGAATCTAGAGTGCCCCGGCAGTGTCGGAAAAACAAATGGCGAACGCGCACGGAGCGCCCGCTGTGTCGCGATGCAGCGCGGACTGACGAGCATTAGCCTAATTTTCAAGGTGTAAAATTTCCGATTTGTCTGGCTTCGCAGAGCAACGTTCCGACCATGCGTGACATCTGGGATTGTATATAAAAAATAATGGCTATTTTTCTCAGCGTAGATCTAAAGTGTTATTTTTTGTTTGCTCGTAATTTATTCTCAGTGCCTAACATAACACTGCAGGCGTTAAAAGCAATGCTAACATATAATAATATGTGCAATCAAGTTGTCATCATACAGCGTGCAACAACTTTATTTAATATGAATTAAGTTTAGGTTTGTCAGGACTTGGCTTAATACTAAACACTGAAGAAATACTAAAGGATTCTACCTGACTGGCACCCGGTTGTGTCGAAGGCAGCTGTTGAGTTTCAAAAGATCTGTTCTGTCTTCAACCGACAATTTCTCGAGTTTTTCGTAGTAATATAATGGACGACTCTCTTTGCAAACCTTGCACTTCGCTTGAACCTGTTTTTGAACTTGCACACACAACGCTCTATATATCATATTATAGCAAATGTGGTAAAACTAATGTTATAATTATCTTACTGCTAAGAAGTTTTTAAACGTGTGTGTAAATATGCAATACGCCAGCCATACGCCTACAATTAATTTTTTATCTGCGCGGGTTATTATGTTACCTGCATTATAAACAGAAATTCCTATGTTTAGAAGATTCCTTGGTGTACTTTATAATACTTGACTGTATTTAGTATTGTTTATTTTGTAGTACTATTGCTCACTAAGTTCGGTTAAAAGATGTGGCAGGTTTCCATTATTCTTTACCATGGCTTATTATTCTTTACCATGGCATATTGTTGTTTGGACCTTCCGTATGCAAAAAGGTTTGTGTTATCTCATTGAAATGCTGACTTTAACGTCTGGGGTTTAGATACTCGATGGTGTCCGCTTGTTTAACTTACCACAACCGCACTACGTTTGTTGTTACAGGTTACATCGTACACGAGCACTGGTAGAACGGAGAGATTTACTCTTACACAATGTAGATGTATCTCTCGATAATTGTCAACATCCGAGTGTTATGATTTGTCTTAGTTTAGAACAATGGTCATTATATGAGAAAAGTAAAAGTAAATTACTATGAAAAACTATTTACATTTCTGACTTCCTCCCCGAATTTAGGAACCACTTTATTAGATCAACTTACTTAAGCCTACGCCTTTGCTGCAGTTATGTATAAGGTGGAGTGGGTTTTGTAAAGTTAACTGTACACTTCTACCTTTAATAATAATAATAATACTAACGTGATAGAGGTTCATATACTTTCAATAGTCATTTCTGTAAAAAAATAACTGAACTAAACACATAAAAACTAAAGAAAATTCAATTTTATGTTATGCGGCTATAGCAATAAAGAAGAAGTTGATTACCAAGTCCTTATATATAAAAAATGATTCAATTTGTGAATATAAAAATCTGCTGTATTTTGCGGTATAGATATAGAGGCATGACAGAGGACACAACGTGCCTTTGTGGATCAGAAATTTTAAATATTGCCTGAACAAAAAGTATTAGGTTACCAGACTTCCACTTCTATTATTAAGTCGTTATTAAGCGTTGGACTAAAATCTCTCGAATGCGGCCGATGTGATGGTTTAGAATTTGTGTTAATGAGATCCTGTTGGAAAGGAGTACTCAGCCGAGTTTTTCGAAGTCATCTTAAGCCATTAAAGACCTAGAGGTAAGTTTCTGTATTCTGGGAGCCTAGGTTTTTAGTTGATTGTAGGTTTTCTTAATTTTCTACAATTAAGAAAACTTGTTACTGTAAGTTTCCTGGGTGTTTTATAAAAATTCGTGGCGTCCTCTATTATATCTTCCGAACTCATTTTCTAAACGAAGATATCAAGAAAATCGTAATTTTAAAATTGATTTTAGAACAGCCCATAGGTAAAAAACTCATTGAATGCAGTGTTGATTAAGAAAAGCTGTGGTACATTAGTTTAAAGGTTCTAAATCTGCCGCTAGATGATGTATTTTCAATAACTAACCGAAAAGCTAAGAAAGGAAAATAAAATAATCTACTTTTCTGAACATATATGAGAATAGCAATAAATTATGAGAAAAATGGCGACAACTGATTTAAATTACTATTTAACTTGTAATTGGTATGGAGTCAATTGCTCGAAGTGTTTGCCATCATATTGGATGCATAAGCTGACCTTTTCTGCGCTAGAGATAACTGTGATTACTATTTCTGTTCCAGGAATAATCTGGATTGCACTTTGCATTATTTCCAAATAGTTGTTGCTCTGAGTTGGAAAACCATTTCTTTTAGCCGACTCCACAAGTAAAAATCCAGACAAGTTAAGTCTGGGAAACGAGAAGGACACAACTGCATTTTTATCAAAAAAAATAAGATTTCTATTGTTATTTTTTTATTTACACATAGCTGCGCGCCTGTAGCATATTTTGAACGAATATTTTCATGAGCCTATAGCTCTCTATAAATCTCTATAAATAGCTCTCTATAAAAATACTGACGTGGGGATTTACTTCAATATATGCCAAACATTTATAATGTTTGCTTCCATACCTCTTCTTCGCCTTCGATAAACGAAGTAGCAAAAACTAGTAGCATCACGAAGGCGTTGTGTAACTGCCTTCGTCTTTCGTTGCAACCATCGAGCAAATACGCAGATACGAGCAAAGACCCTTTGCTCATATCTACGTCTACCGGGATTTCTAGCAACATACACTAAGAGTAAATAAGCCTGTACCATTAGCACGCCATTGCCAGTCGCATGTCCGCCCCACCATAACTTAAGCCGCGCCCAAAGCCTTCAATACGTAGTGGGGCGTTATGCTTTGCGGC
>JAWQRJ010003650.1:0-11818 GCA_033557515.1 Diorygopyx duplodentatus | reverse complement strand
TCAATTTTATAAAATAACATCGTTTGCTTTAAAGAATCATATCTTTGGAAATATTCAAGAAAATCAAATGAAAATTTCATCGATTGTAAAAGAAATAATGTTGTTTCAGATAAACAATAGAAGTTTTACTTAGCTCTTTCGGTTATTAAGCTATAACATTGCAAAGTTTAACCTTAAAATATTTTTCATCAATTTTATAGCATTACATCGTTGCTTTGTAGCCTTTCATCGTTGTTTTAAAGAATCATATCTTTGGAAATATTCTCGAAAATCATCGATTGTAAAATAAATAATGTTGTTTCAGATAAACAACAGGAGTTGTACTTAGCTCGTTCGGTTATTAAGATATAACATTGCTAAGTTTAACCTCAAAATATTTGTCATTGATTATAAAATATTACATGGTTTGCTTTAAAAAATCATATCTTTGGGAATACTCAAGGAAATCAATTAAAAACTTCATCGATTGGAAAAGAAATAATATAGTTTCAGATAAACAATAGAAGTTGTACTTAGCTCTCTCGGTTATTAAAATATAACATTGCAAAGTTTAACCTTAAAACATTTTTCATCAATTTTATAGCATTACATCGTTGCTTTGTAGCTTTTCATCGTTGTTTTAAAAAATCATATCTTTGGGAATACTGAAGGAAATCAATTAAAATTTCATCGATTGGAAAAGAAATAATATAGTTTCAGATAAACAATAGAAGTTGTACTTAGCTCTTTCGGTTATTAAGATATAACATTGCAAAGTTTAACCTTAAAATATTTTTCATTCATTTTATAAAATAACATCGTTTGCTTTAAAGAATCATATCTTTGGAAATATTCAAGAAAATCAAATGAAAATTTCATCGATTGTAAAATAAATCATATGGTTTCAGATAAACAGCAGTAGTTGTACTTAGCTCTTTCGATTATTAAGATATAACATTGCAAAGTTTAAGCTTAAAATATTTTTCATCAATTTTATAGCATTACATCGTTGCTTTATAGCCTTTCATCGTTGCTTTAAAGAATCATATGTTTGGTAATATTCAAGAAAATCAAATGAAAATTTCATCAATTGTAAAAGAAATAATGTTGTTTCAGATAAACAACAGGAGTTGTACTTAGCTCGTTCGGTTATTAAGATATAACACCACAAAGTTTAACCTCAAAATATTTGTCCCTGATTATAAAATATTACATAGTTTGCTTTAAAAAATCATATCTTTGGGAATACTCAAGGAAATCAATTGAAAATTTCATCGATTGTAAAAGAAATAATATAGTTTCAGATAAACAACAGTAGTTGTACTTAGCTCTTTCGATTATTAAGATATAACATTGCAAAGTTTAATCTTAAAATATTTTTCATCAATTTTATAAAATAACATCCATCGTTGCTTTGTAGCCTTTCATCGTTGTTTTAAAGAATCATATCTTTGGAAATATTCCCGAAAATCATTTGAAAATTTCATCAATTGTAAAATAAATAATATAGTTTCAGATAAACAACAGTAGTTGTACTTAGCTCTTTCGATTATTAAGATATAACATTGCAAAGTTTAATCTTAAAATATTTTTCATCAATTTTATAAAATAACATCGTTTGCTTTAAAGAATCATATCTTTGGAAATATTCAAGAAAATCAAATGAAAATTTCATCGATTGTAAAAGAAATAATGTTGTTTCAGATAAACAATAGAAGTTGTACTTAGCTCTTTCGATTATTAAGATATAACATTGCAAAGTTTAATTTTAAAATATTTTTCATCAATTTTATAAAATAACATCGTTTGCTTTAAAAAATCATATCTTTGGAAATATTCAAGAAAATCAAATAAAAATTTCATCGGTTGTAAAATAAACAATATAGTTTCAGATAAACAACAGTACTTGTACTTAGCTCTTTCGATTATTAAGATATAACATTGCAAAGTTTAATTTTAAAATATTTTTCATCAATTTTATAAAATAACATCGTTTGCTTTAAAGAATCATATCTTTGGAAATATTCAAGAAAATCAAATGAAAATTTCATCGATTGTAAAAGAAATAATTTAATTTCAGATAAAAAATAGTAGTTGTACTTAGCTCTTTCGGTTAATAAGATATAACATTGCATAGTTTAACCTTAAAATATTTTTCATCAATTTTATAGCATTACATCGTTGCTTTATAGCCTTTCATCGTTGCTTTAAAGAATCATATCTTTGGAAATATTCAAGAAAATCAAATGAAAATTTCATCGATTGTAAAAGAAATAATATAGTTTCAGATAAACAATAGAAGTTGTACTCAGCTCCCTGTCAATGCTCTAAACTAAAAGTACTTGTTTAAAGGTGCTTGTTTACTTCTGTACTTGTACTTCTTTGTTTATTCAACAACCATAATGTTTTCTAATTCATGTCCACATATTTTTTATGTTGACAACATTATTAATAAGCCAACTCATGCAAGGATTAGACAAAATAGGGAAACACCTGGTGAAATGTATGCTTGAAAAGGAATGTTCATTCTAGTGAAATGTGTCGGTGGCACTGGTATTCTCGCCTACCGACGCCACCTATACAACGCCGTAAACACGCTGCGGAGGTCGGTCGTTGTCGGGCACTGTTCTGTGAAGTCGTAATTGCATCATGTCAGAGCTAACAGACTTCGAACGTGGCCAAATTATTGGCGCTCGTATGGTTAAATTGCGCTGGCCCACCTTTCCAAGAATCTGCCCCAAAAAGGAGACCAGGTCCAGAAAAGTCTATCACAAATCATTGTTGTATTAGATATGTATCCTGTGGTAGTCTTCGTTTCAGCCTTTGGTGGATATTGCGTAGATCTACTTTATAAATGGGAGGATTGCGCTTTAGTTCATTTAACCATATGCGATCAAATGCTTGCGATGGTGTTTAGAAACAATGCAGTGGTATAGATGTTCTCTTCTAATTCTTCCTCAATTAAATTCTTCCTCTTGACATTCTTTCGAACTTTTTAGTTTATTCTACTAGTCTTTTTAGGTGACTGGTAGAGTGGTCTTGTCTGAAACCCACTCACACCAACACCAACATGGGCATGTTTCTACCAATAAGCTTATCGGTCTAAGCTTGTTACATCTTGTTTCGGTTTCCTTTGTTTATGAAAGAAAAGCACATCGACATATTTCTACGTTTGAGGAAAGTATCTTTCTCCCATACAAGTAAGACATGGAGAGTCCAGTAAGGATTCAAAACATGAAGTTGCCAATATGACTACAATGCAGACACTTGAAAACAGAAAAGAGGATGTAACGAAAGATGCTGTTAAATGATAAGTGATCATCTAGAGGAAAGACCAACAAAGACATAATGTGGTTACTAAGACGGTTGCTGGCACCAATTTAATTTCATCGGGCAAAACAGTGTCACCGAGCCCGATGGGGAAGAAGGTGAAATCAGCTAACGTAACAACCATAACGTGCCCATTCAAAAAAGTTGGGCCACGCGGCGTCTTGCCCAAACGATATCGACCGCTTGCTACACCTCCTCAAGGATAAGTTCCCGTAAACATGTATATTTATTATTTGTGACGAAAGATGGATGGTGCAAAATACAACTTTCGAATCGACGCCGAGCCGTTGTTATACAAGAAGTTGCAAGGCGGCGACCCGGTGCAAAAATATCAAAATATTTGCCGCCTCGTCGGTCGCCGAGATTTCAATCTGCAGTTTCCTGTGTCCAACTCGAGTCAATGGTGCAATGACACAACGTTGCATACGCAATTGCGGCGAGGAGTTACACTGAGGATCGACCCATGCGATTGATTACGAAGTGGCAAAAGATTATGCTCATAAAAAAAGATTTTTTTTTACTGTTTGATTTAACATTCGAGTGTGGGAGTCATACAACCAACTACTACACACCATAGTAGTCATTGAACAATGTCCTAGGTCATGGTTGCAGAATCGCCGCGGGCACACGGCGTCGTCGGCGTACTTGCCGTTCCGCCGGAAGGCCCAAGCTAAGAAGCACGTTCCCTCGCTCCGACTGGGGGCCGGCAACGTCTGCACTTGCCGGCGGGCCCTGCCCGGTCATCCGACCAAACGCAAGAGGCCGTCCAGAGCCTCTGTCGCTCTGGGTAATAGGTCAACGCTTGGTTCTAGAGGCCGACATTGGACCGCGAGAGCTCGGGCAGACGAAAAATGCGACGTCGGAATGCGAGGGAACGCACGCCACCTTCACTTGTTCTTCTGCTGCCTGCGCGGTGCGTCGCAGGTCTGGCGAAAAAGTACCGCGGCCGACTGGATTTACCTCCTCGTCTGAGGTCAACGAAAGCGAACGTCCAAGAGGAGCCCGTTGACGCGAACTGAATCATCGACAAATGGAATTACGTACTCCTCATTTCATTGGATCCATTCAATTCACCACCTTAGCGAACCAAACTACCAAAAAAAATTGTGTTCCAAGAGAGAAGAATGATGACATACCTGACTACTTTCCCCAAATTTAGTTACTAATGGTCGAGTGGCTTTGAAGATATTTCGTGCAGTAATTATAGAGACGCGTAGAATGGGGAAATATAGGACTGATGGAAACAGACCAATACTCCTGAAAATGACCTCAGAAAGGAAGAGATCAGAAATTTTAAAATGAACCAAGAAGCCAATTAAAAGGAACAAACATTTGGATAGAGGAGGACTACCCCAGAAAAATTCAGGAGGAGAGAAGAAGACTTATCCCACATCTGAAGGAGGCCAGGCAGAAAGGGCATGTGGCCATACTAAGATACAACAAACTAATCATCAACAACGAAGTGCTCGGGCTGCAGGAGTTAGCAAAGAGGACAGGATCCGGGGGTCAATCGGAAGTTGAAAATAGAAGAGAAGGGAAAAGAAAGATCACCAGAACAGGATACCCTTCTGAAACATCAGCAGAGGAAAGTGACCAAAATGGGACACCAGTCAAAAAACTGAAGGATGCGAGGGAGGAAAAGGGGACGACACAGGCAAATGTACAGGGAGATGAACAGAGAAGACCGAGGAGGGATGGAATTGGAAAGAGGGCGGAGGAAAGGAAGGGGATTCAGAGGACATGGACACTGGGAACATGGAATGTTAGGGGAATGAGTGGAAAGGAGGATGAATTGGAGAAGGAGTTCGAAGAGGCAAATCTGGACATACTGGCGATGACTGAAACAAAAAAGAAAGGGCAGGGAAAATACACAACAGAACAGGGGCATACACTCATATATAGTGGAGTGGAAGTGGGCGGCGTCGGCTGCTTACTGCAAAAACAACTCTCTACACAGATCCATAACTGGAAAAACATATCAGAACGCATAGTAACGATAGAATTACGAAACGGAAAAAAAACAAAAACATTCGTGGTAGTATACGCAACAAATGAAGATGACACAAAGAAAAATAAAGACAACTTTTGGGAACAGCTGACAACTACAGTCGAAGACTCAAAGGGAGAAATGTGCTTAGTCGGAGATTTTAATAGTAGAGTGGGAAGAAGAGACCAAATGTACAAAGCAGTAATACGGAGACATGGAGAAGAAATCAGAAATAGTAATGGCAAAAGATTGCTTGACTTCAGCATACTGCAGAATTTGATAATAAATAACACCTTCTATCAGCACAGGGATATACATCGATATACGAGAGAAAAGGCAAGTAGAAGAGAAAGATCAATTATAGACTACACACTGACAAGAAGGGAGACTAGAAGGAAAATTATGGACACAGAGTGAGAAGGGGCCCAGAAATAGGGAGCGATCATTACCTGCTGGTAACAAAGATTAGAGAAAGGGCAGACTACATAGAAAACAAAATAGAACAGACAAAAAATGTCGAGTTCGAGAACATAAATATTTACAAACTGACAAACGAACATAATGCAAAGAAGTATGAAGAGGAATTGACAAGAAAATTCGAGGGAAACCAACTACCTCAGTCAGATTTGGATACAGTATGGAACTATTTCAAGACAACACTACTAACAACAGCGAGAACAGTATGCGGAAGCAGTAAAAGAACAACAACACAAAAACAAACGTACTGGTGGTCTGAAGAAATAAAAAACCAAACACAAGCAAAGAAAAATAAGTGGAGATTATACCTGAACATTAAGACAGCAGAAAGCTACGAAGATTACAAGAAAGAAAGAAGGAAAACCAAAGAATTAATAACCGTAGCCAAACAACAACAATGGACAGAATTCGGAAATAAAATGGAAAGAGACAGTAAAGGAAATGTGAAGCTATTCTATAGAACTCTGAAAACTTTCAGGAAGGGAAAAAATCAGTATACGAGAGGAATCAAGGATGCAAATGGAGACCTATTAACTGAGGACGGGAAAATTATGAACAGATGGAAAGATTACTTCCAAGATCTACTGTGGGCAGAACATAATGAACATAACAAACAAGACACAGAGGGCAATGAAGATCGACTGGATGAAGAAACTGAGGAAACGCCCATAAGCTTGAAAGAGGTGCAGGAAGCGATAACAAGCATGAAAAACGGAAATAGTCCAGGATTCGACAAAACTACAACAGAAATGTATATACAAGAAGATGGGACTCATGGCGACGGAATTATTGCTACACATATTAAACAAAGCATGGGAAGAAGAACGAGTCCCGGGAGACTGGAGGACATCCCTCATCATTCCTATACATAACAAGGGAGATAAGTATGCATGCAGTAACCATAGAGGAATAACGCTGATTAGCGTAATAATGAAGGTGTACGAAAAAATAATCAACGAAAGAATCAGAGCAGAAATGGAGGACCAATTAGCAGAGGCACAAAGCAGCTTCAGAAGGGGAAGAAGTATACAAGATCTTATATTCGCCGTAAATCAAATCATCGAAGAAAAATGCGTTCAACAGGGAAAAAAGTGTATATGGGGTTCATCGACCTAGAGAGGGCTTTTGACAAGGTACCTCGAGAAAGACTCTGGAAAGTGCTGGAAGAGAAAGGTATCGGCAAGAAAATTATCAGGATAATCAGCAACATCTACACAGAAAATACTAACTGTGTTATAAGCCAAGGCAGAATCTCGGAAGCTTTCACAACGAATCAAGGGTTAATACACCATAAACAAAAGAATGCGCGGCATTGTTGTGAGGCCAGAAACTTTCTAAGGTACCTTGGTAAACTATTAAAGTTTAATTAAATTTGATTTAACATTACATGGTAGTTCAAAAACTTGACGGGGTTTATTATTTAGTTTTAGGGTAACAGTAATTAAATGAACCTAAATGTTTTGTAAATTTATTAAAAAACATTGTTTAAAATTCGATATCTCGAAAACGTGATATGTTTTATACAAATTATTAATAAAATTTGGAGAGGAATTGAAATATCGAGTAATATACCGGGTGTTCTATTTAAAAAAAGGTAACTGTTTGCTGCCATATCTTTTTGGCATATCCTGTACAATGTATTGTTTTTTACTTCAATACATTTTAAAAAACCCTACATATTTTGTATTTCACTTTTTTTTTCCAGCTATGTTAGTTTAGAAAATAATCGACCGTTTCCATACATAAAAGCGACCCTCTATATCTGGTGGATGTATAAGGAATGGCTTCAGCCACTACCGAGGCGTCTGGCAAGCGACCCGTAACTGGAAAAAGTTAACGAGAAAGTATTGACACGGCGAAGATAGCGATCGCCAATTTCTGGTTACAATATATTCCTGGTTGGCGGAGAGCCCAATCGCGCCGTAATCCGATCTATCTATAATTGGATCGAATTATTTCCAACGCTCCCCGGATATGCTCATTCAATTACAATAATGCACGCTAATAATGGCGGTGGCCGGACCCAGCGAGCTACATACACCGACGCGGACATTATCTTAATGTCTTTACCGGAATTGAAAATATTGCCAAAGTGACAATGATGTTTATTCCGTGCTTTATTCTATTATACCGGGAATATTGAATGGACGCTATTATGGGATTGGATAGGTATAACATAATTAGCAGTAAGTGCCATTATACTATAATTTTATGTATTAGAGGAATTCAGTTAGCAATTTCAGCGGTTAGCCAGCTTTGGATGTTCGTAGTTCGTCGTTCATGAATAGAATTGAACATAATTAATGCTGCTATGTACGAAATAAATATTACCTATCTTCAATTTCAATACATCGTTATGCTGAACTTCCCTAAGTTTCATCTCATGCATGACATTGCTATATATACAGGGTGTTCGGTGGATGATTGTAGACATTTTAACGAACGTTAAAGGGGTTCGTTATGGTTAGGGAGATATTTGCAAAATTGTGTTTAAGCCCCTCAATTAAGATTCTGCCTTTTATCGCACTTATTTTTATAGTTTTATTACACAAATACTTCAAAGCATTAACTTAATACGCCGTAAAGGCCTACCGTACGAAAACAATCTAAACAAAGCCTAAGTATTTAGTATGAGGCCAAAACATTGGTATGAATTGTGCAGCCATAGGAAGAATCAGGTTCTTCAAATTCGCAAATTTAAAGGTCATGTGTTATGGTCATCTGAAGACATCTTCATGGTCATTCAACATTTACATCTGACCTAGCGCCGAAGTGGATACACAATGGCCTGTTCGTAATCAAATCCCCCGTTTCGAATTTCTATCCATCGACCGTATAAATAGAATCCGAGATACGTTCATTAAACGCAAAGAGGCACGTCGGTTGTTCTCTGCGGACGCTATTTTTAGCCGGAACACCCAACAGCGGCCGACGCATCGCCGAGACGTGAAGAAGATATTCGGAGCTGCCTTTGATGTTGACACAAAAGTAAATAATACCGTTTCGCTAACGATATCCGCAAATGGGCCATTATACTGGCTGTTCTCATTTGTGCGCCAGCCGTGGTCTGGTTGCCGAGCTCGACTAAAATTGACGAGCTAGAGTACAAGGCCATCGGTTTCTTTTCTCGTTATATTTTCAACGCTGCTTTAGTCGGCTATAAATCATTACGACACGGTGTATTTTTACGCGGGAAATTTGAAGGAAGTTATTACCAAGTTTTGGTTTACAAAGAGAGGTGTTTTGTCACACGACAAACGTGGGATTTGAAATGCGTTTTTGGACACTAATGGGTTTGATAATTGCATATTCAAAATAAACTAACGCCAATCATAATGATGAAGCGTTGCAACTCTCACCGCCTACTAATGCAAACTTGAAATTTCATTCATATTTCAATCAGGTATTCTACACACAAGGCAATGCAATCTAAGTTCGTGTATATATAGAAAATGTCTAAAGGTGAGCTATTTCATCACATCTGCAGTTTATCGAAATGCTTCACAGGAACGCGGACGAGGTTTATATAAACTCATCTGTTCAAGCAGACGGTCATAATTCACTGTGTAAAACCAAGCAGGCGCGGCGTTGGACTAATAATTTAACCGGGAGATGGTCGTCGACGTAGGATTATGCTTCTGCCTACATATGTCTAGATACAATAAATAATTGGGGGATTTGAATAAATCCCGAGCAAACATTCAGAGGATCCACTGGTCGCTACTGGATACCAACATGGCATCCATCGCTTCCCTTTAGCACGTCTAGTACACTCCCTCTTTTTCTACTTGTCTACCTCTATCTCCTCTTCATCGTTTTCGTGTATACTATTCATTCTTACTCTTAAGCCATCGCGACTTGCAATCCTCTTAACATTTTTACTGAAAAGTGGAACTGTTTCAATGTCAAGTGTTGCAATCCTTCAGGATTCCATATTTCATACGTGCGAAATGAAGGGAAAAATCTACAAACGTAGCTTTTTCTTTGTGGAATTCCTTGCAACTAACTAGATCGGAATTAGAAGGAGAATGAGTAGGAGTGAGGTCAACATAGCGCAAGATGGTTACGTTAATTGATCATTAGCTGAGTTTCGTAATGATATAATTAAAGTCTGGCGGAAATCTCGTTTTCTGCACGCCTTAGCTGTTTCCCAGGAAATGACGGATCATTAAAAGAATTTCTCGGTAAGACTGTTGCTGCTAGCTATTAATTATAATGTATAAGGCATATAATGTATACTTAACCAATAAATGAAATAATTGCTCCCTTTTATAATCACGGGAATTTTTGATGTGCCTTTTTAATTATTAATTTTTTAAAATTTTAAGCATAAAGCATGGTAAGCTAAAAATAAATCAACGTAATGAGAGCGTGATCGCTAATAAATAATTAAATAGTTGTTATCGCCAACAATTGTTCTACGAGCTAATTTTGGTTTGCCTTTCCTAGTTTGTCACCCTTCTTATTATTTTGGATACGCTTAGGTGGTCCCAATTTTTTACCATTAGGTATAATTTAATACATATATCTAATGGTTTAAAAAAATAAGGTATAATTTTCTCTATTTTTCCCTTTCTCCGTTCCAGTACTACTATTTTGTTTTCTATTTAACTAACCATTGTTTATTTTTTTATTCAGTATTTTCTCCATTTTCTTCTATTTTTTGTCCAGACTTATTCAATGGCACAGTTAAATGTTATTTCTATTAACTTCCACTTTTACTTCCTCCTTGTCATCTTGTCAAATTGAGCAACTTCATGTATTGGCTTGCTTATGGAGTTTATTTGCGTATGTTGTTGGTCATCAGATTAGTTTTTGATTGATAATAGGGGCGTGAGGAAGTTTCTAGAAAGTTGCGTACTTTCTGATCAACTTTTTTAGCCCAATTTTTTTTCTAGTGTTTCTCATGTTCTGTTAATTCGTGTAATAATTTCGTTAGCACTTTTTATTATTTTAAGATTTATATTATTCCTCTATTCCCTATGAGATTCTTGTCTACCGTTGGATTCCGAAGGTTGCATAAGGTACACTACGACGCATAAGAATTGCACTACGACGTTTTGAATAACAACCAACGTTCAAACATAAAAAAGAGTGAGTCAGTCGTTTAGGGAGATTCATTAGTTTAAAACTAACATTAATAATAATGTTATTTTAATTCTTCTCTCTGCATGATTTATAAATATTTTCCTTCTAACTTTATGTGGTAACGGAATGTAATGTGATTTGGATTGATTTTACCTTTTTGATTTTTTATACACTATATCTATGAATCGTTTTTAGGGGTATTTGAAAATTTTAAATACAACCTTGATTACTTCTATATTTCACGCATCCTGTTGGAGGAATTATTTTTTTTTAATTTATTCAGCTTTGCGTTTTTTAGAAACAGTTACTACTAAAATAAAATACTCCAAATTTTTGATAATGAATTTAGAAAACTTATACAGTGTGTAAAGCGATGTGGTTGCCAATAGGAAAAACTTTTTTAATATTCATTTTACGCTATAAAAACAATAGATTTATGGCCATCAATTTAAATATTTGGAAAAAAAGACATTTGGTAACAACAAAAGCTCTAATAATAGAGTTTTACAGTGGTTACTTCGACGATGTTAAATACGTCAAACAAGCCAAATAATATTAAAAACAATAATACAGAAAAAGAAAGAAGAAAAATTAAAAAACTACCATTTCAGACATTATTGTTAAAATTATTAAATAAATTAATAATTATTCAACATAATCTCCCCCCCCCCCACCCCCCGTTCTACACATTGTTCCGTCCTGATCCCAAATTCCCTATAAACGCTCCCTAAAATTTCCAAATTAATTTCCCTAATAGCTACAATAATTCTCTGCTTCAAAAGTTCTAAATTATTTGCCAAACGAGCTTGTTAGATTTTTTGTTTTAGATGTCCCCAGAGGAAGAAATCCAGTGGTGTTAAGTCTGGAGATCTAGCAGGCCACTGTATTGGTCCAAACCGTCCAATCCATTTCCCAGGAAAGCGGTTGTCCAACCATTCCCGCACTAACAATGTACTA
>JAWQRJ010003649.1:0-11819 GCA_033557515.1 Diorygopyx duplodentatus | reverse complement strand
AAATTTAAATTGAAAATCAGGGATGCAAACAGGAAAACAAAAAAATCATGCCAACCGAGCAAAAAAAATCACAATCATTTACAGTCACCCGGTATATTTACCTATTTAAGGACAACACTTTAACTTGAATAATCATGAATAGGGGTTCAAAGCATTTTTTATATTATAATAATATAAAAATCATAGAAGAGGGGGATGAACATAAATATTCAACTTATGACTAATTTAATACCATTATTTAAAATGAAAACTTACTTTTGCACAAGGCGACATCCCATAGTCCAACATATCACAAGCCTTTCTCTTCAAAATACTCTTATTTGGGGTAGCAAACGGACTTGGAACTTCCTTCCTAAACTCCAACACGCTGTCTTCCTCCATTTGCTCGTCTCTAACATTTACGTTATCTTGCATACCGTTCCCGTTACACTTCATCATCATTCTCCTTGTCCTATCGGTCGAGGGCGAACTGACGTGGTTTACCGGAGTCCTTCTGATTAGTGATTTTGGTGACCTGGCCATTTTAACACTTGGCGGTAACAAATTCATCAGCATCATCGATCTGGAGCTGGCAATTTTAATCGAGTTGGTTGGCGTATCCATCCTTTCCTCGTGCCCATTCTGGTCTGGTGTCGTATCATTTCTAATCGGGGAGATATCCAAGGTGTTGTTTAGGAGTTCTGAATTACGATCGGTCGTTTCATCAGAAACTGGAGATCCTGGCAAGCACTGTTGGTCCAGCAAATTTAATCCTGTCGGGAGGTTATCCAAATTTAGGTCCAGCAAAGGATTCGCGGTTGCACGTTTGATGGGTTCACTTTTGGGCGACACCTGCTTGATGCTGTGAATTGACTCGTCTGGGTTGCATGTCAAAGTATCGTTGTCTTTAACAGGTGTTTCCTCTGAGGGAAAATTATTACTTTCTGTTGTTAACGGTTTAGATGTGTGTTCCGGCGGCTCTTGTAAGAGACTAAGATTGGAAATGCAAGCTAAAGTATCGCTAACCTCATCAGAATCAGATTTATTAGCTGGAGTTAGGCCCAAAGTTGAATCTTTTTTCTGGGAAATTTCTGGGGAAACCTGTTGAATACTGAGATTTGAAGCATATGGGTCACAAGTTAAAGTATCATTATTAGAAATTATTTCTGCAAAAGAAGATTGATGACTCCTGTCGTTTGCAGAAATATTCAAACTTGAGTCGTTAGTGCTTGTTCGTGTTTTTAAAATGGTTTTGCTTAATTGCAATGTCGATAAATCAATGGATTGGCTGCTTTCAATTATATCATCATCGCTATCACATATGGATTGTTCTATTAATTTATTATCGTTTGTTTCAGTGTTTTTAACTGCTCGAGATCTTGCAGTACGTCTTGCAATTTCTTTCACTTCATTTTTACTATTCAAACTCGATTTGCGTAACGCATTCCTTGACCTACCACGTTTCATCTTAGGTGTTTCCACTTGTTGCAAAATTAATCTTTTATTGTCTGAAAGAATATCTTCTTTGGTATCCATAAGTTTTTCAAAGTCATTATTTGAAGATTTAACGTTAGATGGTGTGTCACCACGATTTTCTGTCGATAACGATGAGAAGACATCTTCAGATAATTTATCTAGTGAGCTTTTTACTTCTTTGACAGCAGAATTAATCTTTTTATTATCTTGAGGATCATTACTAACAGCATTTTCACTCTCCGATATAATAGGTCTGCCGTTTATAATAACCATGGTACTATCAAATGAATTGCTTAATCTTGTTTTATTACTTTTGCCTATTAGCATCGAATCAGGTAAGTTTTTGGTTTGTTTGGTGTCAGATTGGAGTTGCTTTCTTGGAGATTCTATTGTTTGTGTTGTTTTGGGACCGTTATTACTTTCGCTAACCATTAAATTTTCAATTTGATTTTTGTGTATGGTTTCATCAGATTCATTGATATCGTAAGGTTCACTTGGACTTTCTGATATCATCACACAAGAAATATTCAATTTGTTCTTATTATTATCAGCAGTGGTCACTAAACATTTACTAACTTCGTCCATTTTATTCAAATTTTCGTCAGAAACTTCTACATCGTTTTTGGAAACTTCCCCGACGTGTTCGTCTTGTTTCCTTGTTACTCGTGCCTTCTTTCCATTATTTTCACTTTCTACTTCAGAGTTCCTTTTCCTCTTGTGTGATACAGAAGTGAATACGTAGTCAGTTAATCTCATACAAGTTTGCCGTTTTTGTCTGATGCCAACAAAGTTGTCCGCGCCAACAATATCCATTTTCAATTTGGAAATCTCTTTTTTCACCTGCGATTTCGGTGACATTTTTCTTTTTGTTTTCTCCGATTTGTTCTGTTCTGGAATTTCTAGTTTGGAATCAACATTTTTTTCGGCTTGTATCGTAGCTAAACTACAAATGGTGATATCTGGGTCACTAACGTTCAATTGTTCGTCGTTTTGTTTTTTGGTAAAATCTTGTGCATCAAATACATTTTCGCTATTAAACTGGCTGGGTATTTCTGTTAGGTCAATAATGTCTGGTTTTTGAGTTATTTTCTGTTCGTCATTTTTGTTTTCAACATGATTTTCTTGATCGCTTATGTTTTCTTTGTTTATTTCATTCAGTTTTTGTTTTCCATTTTCTTCGTAATTCTTTTCTATGAGTAAAATTTCGAAATTTTTACTCAATTTTTGTATCAGTTCTTCAGTTTCTATACCTTGGTTTTCAATGTTTGATTTATTTACTTTCTCTACATTTATGACAGAACTCCTTTTCTGTCTGGTAGTTCTTTTTACAGTTTTATCTTTGTTTATATCCTTGTGATCATTGTCATTATTCTGTATACTACTTTTATCTGCTGCTCGATTTTTCCTAGCAATTCTCTTTCCTGGGATATCATTGTTATTCATTTTAATTATTTCTCCATTTGTATCTCTATTATTCTCTTGGTCACTGTTCTTAATCTTAGTTACATCCATTTGTTTGCCTACAACCTTTCGTTTATTTTGTATTTTCTTATTAAGTTGTATTTTATCTTGTATTTTGAGATTCTCTTTGCTATCTATATTTCTTTGCTTATATAAAACTGTAAGGGTTCCAATATTATCTATACCTATATGATCTAAGTTATTTATATTTCTTTGGCTCTCAACTTTTTTATCTATAATTGTTTTTCCCAATATATCTTTTTGGTTATCGTCTTTAGTTACTACCGTGGGTTTGTCAGCATCTGTTGGTTCTATCTTATTCCTAAAAGTGTTTTTACGTTTTCTTGACAAAGTAAAGAAACTTTTACGTTGCCTCCTTCGTTTATTTGTGACAACAAGATTATTCTTATTTTCAACTAATTCTTCTTCTTTTGTCTCCAAATGATTGGATTGTTCTGTTTGATTACTGTTTTGTTGTGTGCTGTTCCTAAGTATAGGAATTTCTTTCTCTTTATTCTTTTCCAGTTTATTTACAATTTTTAGGTTAGCTTCCGTGTCCCTTTCATCTTCAATTTGGGTTTCAGCGTTTTCATTTTTTGCACCCAGCTTCTTTGTAATTGAAATCTTCAATTTTAGAGGCCAATCTTCACCGCTATCGCTTGCGGGTACAATCGTGAAGTTTTTCTCACAATTTATAAAATCATCCAGACTGTGTGATCGTTTTGCTGATACCAGAGCTACATTTTGTGATAGCGATTGACTATCACTATATCGCCTCCTCTTTTCTTCTCTTTGACTTCTTATATCCTTAGAATTTTGGTGGACTTCAGACACCTTTTGTTTTAATGAGGTTGGTGTACAGTTTTCTAATTTTTCGGTAGCACATGAAGGAATGATATCGTTCGAAACTTTATCGTGTAGAGAATTCTTATCTTCCGTCATAGCGTTAACAACATTTTCAAAACTCGTCTTCGTTTTTGTGTTTCTAAGATCCATACTTTCATTACTCTTACTGCACGATTCACTGCTGTGTTGGCTTTGGGTTAAGTCTTGATACAAAGCTGGTATGTCTTCCTTACGCCTTCTAAGCACTTCCTTTTGGTGATCGTTCATTTTGTTATAATCCACCTTTACTTCGGTGTCGATAAAAACGAAATCGCTACTGTTCGCATCTAATTCTTTTCGTTTCTTAAAATTGGGCATCGCGTTGGCTATTTTCCTTATCCTGCTGTTTCTTTGATTCATATTGTTCAGTGGGCTCCCTTTAATGCTTACAGGAGATTTTTGCACGACCTGCGAAAACACATTCAACAACTGGTTGCTGCGCGGACCACCACTGGTCATGCTGGCAATTTTTGCCGTTCTGTTGGACACCAAGGGTTTGGCAAAAATTGGTGTCTTCACCGATGGTTCTTGCTTATCCAGCTCTACAACCAAACTTATCGCCTCTTGTGCGTAAAGAGCATTGGAATGTGTAGTGAGATCAGTTATGATAGAATGTAATTTCGGTGGTAGCTTCTTTCTCAATGACTGTGGTAGCTTTGGTAGGATATTTTTGAAAGCTCTTAGAGCTTCGTAAACCTAAAAAAATTAAGATTTAGTAAAAGCATTTATATTTACGAGCACATTTTTTTACCTTATGTGTTGTTAGGAAATGCTCTATACATTCGAATAATTTTATACCTATGGATTCAGATTCGTTTGCATCATTCTTCGAAATATAATTAGTAAGTTTTGGTACTACGCGTAGAATAGAAATAATTTTAATAGTCTTTAAACAAGGATTTTTAAGACACTCCAGTACAATATCCACCACTTTTGTAACTAAAAATAAAGTAATATTTCAATGAAAAATTCATTGAAAAAATATTTCTAATTATCCAAAAAATAACCACTACTATCGCTGTCCAAAGTTTTGGCAGACGACCTTAACAGTGAATAGAAAAAAATGAATAGACAAAAACAGGTCAATAGAGCTTTTTTCTTTAGTAGTACAGATATATGCAATCTGTAAATAACTTTGCAATAAATTACCATACATACTTGTATATTTAACTGTCATTTCTTGAAACGTTAATAAATACCTGGGCTAGACTTGAGACTTCTATCTCTAAACCTTTTTAAGGAGAAGAAAAGACAACAAAAGTCATTTTTCAGTGTTCTAAACCAGACTACCCCCTTAACACATACACTATGTAAATACACAATCATTACTTACCATAGGTTATAGATGTTTTCTCTGATATTTTATCTATGACAGTTGGAAGAAATTCAAGCACATTAGAGGCTACCAGTGGATTCTCTTTAAGAAGTTTCTGAAAATGCTCGAGCAGCAATTCTTTAAATCCTTTGGATATCACATCAATTTCAGTCATAATGGCACTCCACTTATCCATTACCATCTAAACATGAAAAAAATGGTAAAACAACAAGAAAAAAATATTCATAAGTGACATCTTCACCTCTTTTAAATTATCAGGTATTCGGTATTCACAAATCCAGCACATCAAAAATTTTGCATTAACTTTAAAGGCATCAAATTCATCCTTCGGGGATCGGCATATGCCTAGCAATTCATTGGTGAGCTCTAACCAAATATATGATGGCAACGTTTGCGTTTTATTGCAAGTGTACGATTTTAATAATTCGCAGGAGCTGTTAAAATAATCTAGTCTACTACCAGTCTTCGAACAGCCTCGCAAAAGTTGAATGAAGGCAAGTGCCCTAAAATAGAATTTAAAAAAAATTGCATCGAAAAGATTGCAACAATGGAAAGTGACTTACTTGTATTCTGGGATTTCTGGGCAAGTAAGCATAATTTGTGCCATTGGAAATACTATAATTTCATTAATAGCTAAATAATCACAGCTCAGCTCTTCTAACGTACTTATAACATTAAAAATTGGTTGAAGAATATCATCGAAATAGTCTTGAAACTTATTTTCCTCACTTCTCTAAAAGTTATGTATATTATCTATATGAATTATCAATCCTGTAAAAAGACAATGTGGTAAGTTCATTACTTATTTACATACCTTTAAGAATTTTTTCAATATAACGAATATGTCACGCAACATTAATTCTTTATCTAAGTCATGTAATTTTAAAACAATTTTAAATAAAGAAGTCCACAAGCACCTTATTTTCTGCAACAAAGAAACATTAAAATTTTGAATAATTCCAATAAAAACATTTACAAATCCCACCTTTTCCCTGCCACTTTTTACATCCAAAGCCAACAAATTCTCACTACAAAAAGTAATCGCGTTTAATACAAGGTTTTTGTACTTTAGGATATTTGCACTGTTGATCACTGGATTGTTCAGCTTGAACGTTTGTGGACTTATACAACATTCACCCGATCCACTGTGTCCTAAAATAGTTTTAATTGGAAGAAACAATTTCAGAAAGTTTCTTAATTTTTACCAATAATATTCATCAATACTTCCACCCTTTTTTTCCAGGTTTCTTCGATCATAGGAGGGTGTGCTTCGAAACAAAAATCCATAAATTCTTCTAAACATGCTAAACAATTTTCTTGTAAAGCACTTAGCAAGTGCATCCAAACTTCCAATCTTTTGCAAGTAACCTGATCATTTCGGGATAGTTTCACTCGTAAAGGTTTAATCAAAAGCTTCACATGTTTAGTGCTGCACATATAGCTGTGATCCAAACTGGATATGTCAATTAAAACCTTAAAATAAGTAGTTTAATATTATAAATATAATTGTGCTTATTCTTCTTTTAAAAAAAGTTTCAAAATTTCACTAATTTCATTTAATGAGAGAACCTATGATATTTAAGAGTTCAATAAGGATTTAACTGTTCAATAAGGATGAAAAAGACTGAAACTCCTTTTACTTGCTTTATTATATTTATATTTAGGTTTCGGTTTTTTAGAAAACTATCTTCAGCCGAATCTGATACGAAAACAGATGATATAAAAAATTTGCTTAACAGTTCCTAAGTAACACAATCCAAGAAAAGGGAGATGAAAATACCTTCTTTTCTTGATAATACATTCGTATATCGTAATCTTAATAAAAATCTTAACTTTCCAATAGAAATTCAACAAGATCAAAACATCAACTTCTTAGACTTAACTGTATCAAATAAAAATGGCACGCATAGTTTTGAAATATTCAGAAAACCCACATACATCATGATAGGGTATCAATCTTCCCACCAATTTTCCCAAAAAATTAGCTGCGTTTAGATCATTCATATATCGTATTTTCAAATATCCCATAACTGAAGAGTCAAAAACTAAAGAACTGAAATTAATTTTTGAGCTTGCAAAAGAACACAATTTTCCACCAAAACACATTCATAAGTTAATCCATAAACCAAAAATCAAAAATTATCCTTTATTCTCAATTTCAGCCCCATCCCAATGCCCGTCCAACATAGAGAACCAAAATACACACCAATATAGATCTCTTACTTTCAACCGAAGCAATCTAAAAAGAGCAACATTTTCAAAAATTATAACATCACAACTGTATATAAAACTGATAATAAAATTACAATATACACTATCAAATCATAAACAAAAAATTCTTTCTACTGGTAAAAATGGCATATTTTCAACACAATGTAACAATTGTGGTAAACTGTACATAGGACAAACAGGTCGCAAGTTGTCAAAACAAATACAAGAACACAAAACGAAATCTTCCTCAATATTATATAAACATAGATTAGAAACAGGTCACCACATAGATTTTAATAAGACTAAAATCCTACATCCAGTAAATAAGGGATACAAAATGGATTTTGTTGAATATTTGGGAATACAAAACGAAAAAAAGAAAAATATAGAAACACTTTCAAATGAACAGATAAATTTTGATTACACACCTTTGTCCACCATATTAAATTAATAATTTCATAACGCTAGATATTTTAAAACTCAAAGGTTTTAAAGATGCTCTGCTAGCCCAACACATTCTGCACATTGTAGCTATTTATTTATATATTGTTAGATTACAACCAGTTTTCAGATAAACCATATGTATTTTTCCCAAATCTATACATTGTACGTTAGTAAACAAGAGTGTTAGTTATGTTAAATTGTTCATTTGACTTTTAAATGTATTTCTTTTCATTGACCATGAATGTTTTAAAGTTTTTGCATTTGTGATAATTTAATATTTTGACGTAAGTTTTTGAAACAATTTTTCAAATTATTATTATATAATAAGTTTAATAATTATTTGTACTTATTCTATTACTTAGCAACTATTAGAATAATTTTTTACATAATCTTTTTTCTGTTTTTGTATCTGATTCGGCTGAAGATGGTTTTTCAAAAAAACCGAAACCGGTACCATAAATGTAAATCTAATAAAGCAAGTAAAAAAAGTTTCTGTCTTTTTCATTCTTATATAATACTAATTTCATTTAAATTTTTATTTTGTCTACTGTTTTTAATATCCACTTCAATTTTTTATAATCTAATAATAACTTCGAACAAAAAAGAAATTAATTGACGTATTAACACAAATGTATATATGTTGCAGGCAATGTGATTAAATAGCGATTATACATAATGGCTACACATTATGTATATTGACTAAATTGTGAAGATAATTTGATAAATTAATTACTTTATCTAGATATTATTCATAATAGCTAGATGGAGTTGGTTAAAGTAATAAACACGTTGCCACTCGCTTCCCCTCCGTCTCCCCATTCCGCAATTACACAATAGTGTTGGAGCAGGGAATCGAATAAGAGGTTGATAAGGAGAAGACAATCGAAACCATGATCTTAAACACTGATTTGCGCAACGAAAATCTTATAGGTGAGAAAGATAACGAAATGAAGATCTCTAACACCGAGACCCAAAACCATATAAAGGCATAAATACTACAGATCCGTCAGATATTAACGGAAATGATGCAGAAATAGTTATTGCTCTCAATAAAAATAAACAAGACATTGAAGATGCCCGACAGTCAGTTGGACAATCTTTGAGAAAACAAGCCGATAAAAAGTTAGCTTTATCTTCGGTAAAATATTCTGCTGTTAATACAGGTGATAATGTAGTGGTAAAATACCAGATGTTGACAGCGCCAAAGCCGATGATAGAACCATTATAGCTGTTATGTCGCAGGGGACAGAACGAATATATAAGTTAGGTACGAAGCATGGCATTCTAAACTAATTCTACGCAAGGAAACAGTTCACTGTCTGAAAAGAAACTTGAAATAGTAGATTTCTTCTTTCATCTGTGAATTTCTATGACATTGTTAATTGGAATATAACAGCGCATGTTTTGCAAATTTATAATTAAATTGATTATTTTAAATGTTACCTGCTATTAAAAGAACACTTTATTATTACTACACATGGAGTTTAGTTTACAAACGCCTTATATGCAAAGACAACTTGAGATACGTAGAATTTTACATCCAAACTACTTAATATTTATTAACTTTATGTACCCATGCAATATAAAATAAACTAAAATTTATTGGGTTTTATTACTTTATCCAAGTCTTACTAGATATTTTGTAAAATAGCAAGATTATTTGATTAATTCTGCCTCAATAATCACTTTGTCCAAATTGGGTAGATATTATATATAATGGCTGGATAGTATAAATAATATCCAGATTAATTACTTTGGCTGTAACATATTGATTGTGTAGCTAAAAAAATTCTAATCAATATGCGATATGGAATATTTGCAACGTGATCACTTTTTACAAAACTTTCAATGTTTGCAATTGTTCAAAAGATTACTGACCTAAAAGTAGGTTAACACTATAAAGAATGATTTGTGCCTATTATTAAAATGTATACAGATTTTGTTTAAATGAACACCCAATCCTTAATCACCAGTTCATTGGTTCAAAATAAGTTAATTCATTTCAAAGTTGGCACATAGTGCTATAGATTGTAGTTTTTTAGATAAAAACCATGATTAAGATTATTCAATGATAGGGTGTTAATCCAGAATTGTCATTCCGTTAGATATAATGTGTATATCTCTAGGATTACAATTACTTGGACACATTCATTTTATAGGTGTCATTATTTTTTTAAAACTTAAAAATTCGAAAGTTAGCAAAAAACACACTTTCATTTTTTAACCTCTGCAAGTCATGTTTCCTGAGCCTACCTTGCATAATATCAACATTTTATCAGCAACAAAACTGCTTTTTTTTTGATAATATCGAAGAGAAAGGTGAAGACGAACTGACAATCTACGACAACTTCTCTTAAGGGAATTTATTGTGTTTTTAAAAATTAATTTTATAACAACATAAAATTTGATAATTTATGAAATTTCTCATTACAAATCACATTTACTCCAATACAAACTACAGATGTACTAGAGTAGCGATTGTACGATTTTTACGTTTATCACGATCTGTAAAATAATTACTCTTACCTTCCAACAGTCATAAGACGAAAGTTTGTCCTCAGTGTCCTTGCTTTTAAAACCATGCTCTATATTCCTCAGAACGTTGTTTAACAAGTCCACTTCGTTGTGGATTAAACTTCCTAAATATTTCAATGTGAAGATGCACAGTTGGAACCATATCCTATTGTCAGCTTTTCGAAAGTCCTCGATCACCAAAATATAAACGTTTTTGAAGTTGTCGATGGCGTGTCGCTGTATTTCTTTCTCGCAGAGTTGCAGTCCAAACTTTGGTGTCAATTTCAATACGAACACGAATAGGAACGTGCTCGTATAAAGGCTACGCGTTTGAAATATACTTCTTATGGTGTTTATATGAATAAAATTTAACAGAGAATTTATGGGTACTGATGTAGAAACTCGCACCAACGCGTCTGTAATCTACAAGAAGAAAAATGACGCAGAATTAAATTTAAATACATATAAAAAAAATACATGAATTGCCCGTTACTGCACAAAGTAGTTCAGAAAAGGAAGTTAGTTGTAAAATGATAGCTATAGAGATATAAAATTGAATATATTGCATCAATAAGTTCATCTATGCTCAAAAGGAGACAGGGGTGAAGAATGTTTACGCATCAGGTAACACTGATGAGAAAGATAACCTGACTGTACTCATTACTGCGAATGCAGCAGGGGACGTAGCATCGCCTATGATTGTTTTCTCTTATGAAAGAATTCCTAGCCACATAGCACTTAGTGTCCTCCTTCATGGGGAATTGGAAAGTCTGAAAGTGGCTGTATGTGTATGTGTTTTTTATGAATACGTAACAAATATCTTTTTGCCTTTGGTGAATGAACAACACTTTCAGCAGCCAATTTTGTTTTTTATCGATGGTCATGTGTCACATGTAACACTACAACATTTAGTGTCAACATTTTTGTGTGAAAATGGAATAGAATTAATCTCATTGTAACCTAATTCAACACATCTACCCCAACCAATGGATGTAGCTGTTTTACATCCACTAAAAGCGGTGTGAAGAAAAGAAGTTAAGAAATGGACGACGGAGCACTTTGGGAATAAATTCAAAAAAGAAAACTTTGCAGTAGTGTTGAATAAATGTCTTGATCAGATTACAGATGCGATTTATACTGAGAGAAAGTAAAAATGGCTTCAAAACTTCAATCTCTTTGTCCATTTAATGTTGAAAATGGTAATTTTAATAAGATTGTTACAGGAAAAGAAAACACAAGTGCTAAGACAACAGTGACAACCAGCATTGGATGGGCAAAGTTGAAAGAAGGTTTACACTTCATAGAATCAAATATTTCAGAAGAGACATTAACAACTTTTACTACAAGTTACAATCAGGATCTATGGACTGGCCCTTCTGAAGACATGTCACTGTTTTACTTGTGGAAAAATACAAAGCACCAACTTGAAGTGAGGAATGAAAACAACTCCAACAATGAAGACCCAATTGTATTAAATGATGTAGTTGTTCATGAAGAAGAAGAAACCAATGTT
>JAWQRJ010003648.1:0-11819 GCA_033557515.1 Diorygopyx duplodentatus | reverse complement strand
AAAAACGGTCACTAATGTTATCCGATGAACGAAGATAAACAGTCCCACCTAATGTGGGACGTCTGGTCACTTTAGGTTAATGGAAGTATGAACATTATCACATAAGTCTAATTATGAAAATTCGATTTTTCAAAATGTTGCTGCGGTACTATAATTTTTGCGAAAAAAATCAATATTCAAATTCAATCCCGTTCCCGGGTTAATCGAAAACGATTAAGTTTAGGCCTGACAAATGTACGAAAGTTGTTGAAAATTGAATGTAGATTAAGAAAAAAAAATAAAATTGGGGTTATTCCATTTAAATTAACAAAAGCTGTTGTCAACTTCCAGTACAACTGGAGCCGCCAGCCTATTGAAAATATTTTTATCTTTTAGTTCCCTTCCTACCATATTCAAATTAAAATCTTCAGGCTTCTAGCTTTATCCGTTACCCGTATATATCTAATGGACGGTCTACAGTAGACACCTGTACACAATTTTTTTTTGTATCAGCTTCAACACGTTAGCTTTTTAAATTTAAAACTTAACATTGAAGTCTGCGCAAAATTAGTAATTTGGCGCCGACTTCAAAGTTTGTTTATAAGTAATATAACAATAAATTAGTTGATGTACGCAATGTATACAGAATCTATTAGAAGGATTAGATTTTCTTCACTACGTATTAATTTTGTATATTTAATATAAATTTAACTTTTCGAACACAAAATAAAATAAAATGTTAATTAAACTTTTTTATGTACCTGCAATAACTGTTAATTGTAGTTTTTAATTTGGTGCCGACTTCATATTTACTAGTTTTTTTGTCACTTTTAGTACATTTTTGAAGACGACATGTTTAAAAGAAAATGATTTACAATTACTATGAATTACAATTTTTGTACAGGTTACGGAAAACAAGTTGTTGAAATTTTTTTCAAAATGTTATTTAAAATTTATTTTTGTTTACACGGTTTTATATAGCGCTTGGCCATTTTGTAGCTGTTTTTACAAAATCCTAATAAATTGTCGGTGCTTGATTTTAAGAATTTGTTAAAATTGCTGGCTGTGAAGTTTAAATTACACTTACTATGAAAAATTTGAATGTTATTTACTGTGAGTATAATAAAAGCTGTACATACACATGTGTATATCTGTTCGATATACACAGAAACCATAAGCAAAACTGCACAACATATAAAACGACAATGGGTGGAACTAATGACTTACTACGATTTTATGAATTAAACTTCCTTGTTTAAATTGCTTAAATAACATCGTAGGAAGTGCCCGAAACACTCAAAATGTGGTGTTTTTAAAAATATCAAGTGTGCGAAGACATGTTCACAAAGTTTGTTTTGAATTTGCGACTTCGGGATGTTTGAAAGGGTGGTTTCACCTTTTAAAGTGAAATTGGGCCTATAAAAAATGACTTCGAATATCCTTGGAAATTCCAAATTATGATTATGAAAAATGAAGCACTTTTTCATAATCATAATTTTTTCTCTTTCATACACAGGGTGTTATTATTAGACGCGCCCAAATTTTGCAGAGGGTTTCTGTAGGTCCTCTTAATGAAAAATGTTCATATGACAATGTCTCCTAAAATGCTTCCTTATTGAGATGCAGCTTCTTTGTTTAAATAAAAAAACAGCCAAGGGATTGTATTTCAGATACCATTCAACTTGGTTTAATTGGCTTTTGTTTTAAGTGATTGTCAAATAAATGTTTCCGTACTATAAGTGCGTTTAAGTCAATTTGTATTAAATTACCCCTTTTAATTTACGTATACACACTATGAATTTTGCAAACTTCACGTACACAAACATTAACATGATAGATGTTCATTTCACGCATGGGAGAGCATTATGGAAACACAAGAGAAGCTGAGCGACTTTACCAGGCAATATATCCCCAAAGACGCTGTCTTAACACAAAAAACCTTTGCCACTATTCATCGCTGATTGCGCGGGACAGGAAATTGTACCAAACTCTTAGCAGATTTCGGTCTTCAAGAACAGGTGGAACGGGTTCAGCCAAATATCCGTCAAATATTAGTCATGGTACGTGTATGATGGAGCGCTACCTCCCTTCAGTCTGGTAGTAGAGAATATTTCAACAGTAGGTATCTTGGAAGATGGATAGATTCCTCGATCTCAATCTGTAAATCGAATAAATAAAAGAAGCTGTATCTGCATAAGGAAGCTTTTTATACCATGTGTTCATATGAACTTTATTCATCAGGAGGATCTTTAAAATATGCTTGCAAGTTTGGGTACATCCAAAACTACCAACTTTTAAAGTTTTCCAATCGATACTTTGCGAAATATTGATGTATAGTATTCCTGGCATAAATTTCATTCTTCCTAAATATTCGACATTCTCACCGCCCAGAAAATGTTGACCCTTTATTTATGGCTTTATTGCCTTAACTGCATACAATGTAATGCAGTAAGTACCTAGCGTTTTCTTCCATCTTGAAATGGACAATGATAAATACATCCTAAATCACGCCATAGTGCACAATCGGCCATTCCGCTTCTAGTTCCCTCGAATTAATCGCTTCCTCATTTAATCAAATTTGACTCCATTACTGCTTTCCGGCAGTTGCCCGATGCAAACGTCCGGTAACGTTTCCACAATAAATCACGCCAATACCAAGGAGGCATGCACACTCCAAGCACAGTATACCTGCTCCGCAATAATCTTATACGGCCGGTCTTTACGACCGTATCCACCACATTAACGTTGGCAATATTTCGTGCGAGCCTATCCGTTCAGAAGCCGCAACCAGGAGCAGATCAAAGGGGCCTCTGCAGTTAGACGCCTTTCCGAGAGAGAGAGCGGCCAGCAAGAGATTATTGGAACATGAGGAAGTGTGCCCGTAAGAAGTCCAGTTCTTCATGGCCCCAGGGCACGGGCCACACCTCGCCGCTAAGCAAAAGAGCCTCTTAAATATCTAGCGCAAGTTGGAAGCACGCGCGCTAACGAAAGATTGCGAGTCGGCGAAGAGAATGCCGCCGGAGGAAGCGTGGTATACTTTTCTATGTTCTGTTGGAGTGGTTACTGGGAGATAAAGATAACTCTTAAGTGCGCACTAATTACACATGTACGTTTAAGAGGTTGCATAGAACTTAAAATGAACTATTTTATATAGTTTGGTTAGAGATGTAGACGCTGGTTTATCACAAAAGAAGAGATAAACCTTTGTTTGTAATTTGTTAAATAGAGTATATGATAAATAACACAAAAAACTTAACAACAAACTACAACATTAATGTTAGATCACTTCTTGCGCTTTTGGGTTGAGCAGCATCTGGTTATAATAATAATCAGATTAAATAATAATAATCAGCTAATGTGGCACTGTAGCCATTTATACAGCCAATGAGCATTCTATAGAACAATGTTTCAAATAAACTTGCACTTTCTTGTGGTTTTACTTATTTTCTAAGATATTAAATATAAATAAAATCACAGTGAAAAATCAGCAATGATAAATATATGTATGTATTTACTGAATAATTAAAAAAATAACCAAAAAATCACTGCAAACGTAATGTTAAAAATTGTGTTTATTTATTATGTTAATAAAAATGTACATTAATTTAAATATATAATTCAATTTGATACTTTAAAAACAAGCAGATTTTCAGTCAGCTAAACAGAAATCCTACATAAGTATTTATTAAATATTCGTTTTATTAATTTACGTTATGCATTACTAATCTCTAATTGAACGCCTGCAACGTTCCTCTATTTGCAACTTAACGGCATATGCCTTTAGGGAATTGCTAGAGTTCCGAACTAACCTACAAATTGCCAACCTAGATCTGCAAAATACCATCGCACGCGCGTGGCTTACTTATTCGGACAGTACATCGTGCCACTCGCACAATCAGCAAACTTTATATTAGAGAAGAAGGTATTGCGAAGGTGCCTGCATAGCCGTTTATGTGGCCACAGATTGACTTTCAATATCGACGGTACGAGCTGCTTGTAGAAAGTCCAGCATATAACAAAAATCGCAAAACATTTTGACTGCCTGAAAGCAACGGTTGAAGATCGAAAGTAATTTTCTAAAGGATAGTAAAGTAAACGGGTCGGACATTTATTAGGTGATAGGCATTGGCTATGTAGACATTTATTTTTAATATCTATTGGTGAACGGTGCAAGAGAACGTGCTTGTGCGAATTAGTACATGAAATGCTAATAGTCACAAAAGCAATTGACGTCACATTAATCGACCAGCATGTCGATGAGGTTCTATTCCCGATTGGAATTAACGAAGACATTAAGAAAGGCTATTGACTTACGGAACAAACAAAGAAACAAATATCTTAAGCCACAAATGAATGCATCAAATATCGGAAGTGAAACCGGCTAATTTTTCAACCACTCTTCCTTCTTTAACTATATTTCAATTGTTTCAGAAAGATATATATATATATATATATATATATATATATGTATGGATTTATTACTCATTAGTCTAACGGTTAAAGAGGAATGGATGTGCGAAAATTAAAAAAAAAAACCTTTCTAGTTATTGCTCAAGTGACATTAAGATCCGAAAATATTTTTAGAGTGGATTTAGTTTGTTCTGGAAAATATTCCTGAACAAACTCCTGTATAATTGTTACTATGTTTATTGTTTTAAAATATGTTGAGATGAACAACTATTTCAACATTTTCTTTTACTATCGATGAACCCATTGAACAAATTGATTGAACAAGTTGACATAAATGTAGTTAATAATGGACGCGAGACTGAGATCTCTCGCGGCGCTGAAATAAAATAACACAGCAGCTAAATTTTACCCATAGTGTATTCAAATTGCCTTTTCTAAATCCAAATTTTGATTTAGAAAGTGAGTATTAGCTTCCCAAAAAATCTAGTGATAATATTTATCCTGCATGAAGGTCAAATATTAACTTCTTTTGCCTAACTAAATAATTTGCATCATTAACTTATACATGTATAAGCTCCATAGCCTTATGGGGTCTCTACCATAGTACATAGTCAAGTGGAGTTTTGATGGTGGAGTATCTTTCAGCATTATTTTCTATGCTTATAATAAGTTCATTTTCCTACAATAGCTTTGAAGAAGCCAAATGTTTCTTCAAAAATGTGTATTTGCTTGAACAAAATTGAATATTATAAAATTAAAGTTTCAAGAAAGAACACTATATACCTCAAAAACTTTTGCACAAAAACGTCTTCCTCGAGGATAAATAACTTTACCCTTAAGGATTAATATATTTATTAATGGAATATCGAACTTACTTCCTTATATGATGCAGATTTTAAAAATATGATGGACCTTTTTTCGTTTTTTTTTTATCTTTTCTTAGAGAAAGTTTTGTTGATATCTCTCCAAGGAGACATAAACAATAATACAATATAATAAAAAGTGAAGGACGTATTACACCCCTTTTCTTGAATATTTTAAAAAACAAAATATTTCTAAGAAGATTCTTAATTTTCAAGTTAAACTTATCCCTCGCAGCAATATAATTATAATATATTGTACATAATATGGAGTTTAGATCTTATTGTGAAAAGCATATAATGGTGTTTACGCAAATACATCTAACAAAAATGTGGAAATACAAACCACGTTACTAAGAACCATGTATTTACTATCCTAGTAGGCTATATTCTAAAATCTTACTGTAACACAAAGAAAAAGAAAAAATAATTAGCATTGGACTTGTTTCTATTGATGTGAAATAAAGGAAGATTCATTTTTTTCGCATTGTTCTTTTTACATTTTATAATCTGAAATCTTTATAACGTGAAATATTAGTTTTATAAAACTTTTTGCAATTTAGAGATATACCACATCATTGATATAAATAGTTCGTAAATTTCTTAAATTAACAATAGGTAGTTCTACGAAATTAGGAATTATTTAATAGCGTTTCTCTCCACGCGCTTTAACAGGTTTACAACGTTACGCAAAATACTGTATTATTGGTGGACAAGCAACCACTCAATAAAATCTGTATTTATGATTTTAGGAGTATTATTGCAAAATAGATGGCCAAGGGACTGAAAATATTTTCAGGGAACTGAGATTTAGATAAAACAATTATAGAATAAGTATTTAAGATTTTGTACTTAACCCAAAAAATGGCGCATCCCTTAATAAAATAATTATTAAACCACTACATCTTACATCTTACACCTTTCATAGAAAAATAATTCAACAATCTGAAGAATTAACGTCAAAGTCTATTTATTTTCCTAAGCTCTGATGCTTCTAGACAATATAATTCATAATATTATAGTTCATAATATTTCATGCGTTTAGCATAATGCTAAAAACAAAAATGTTGTATCTGATTTAGTTCTCTAGATATTTAAAATGTTCGGAAGCGCTCAAGTGTAATTTTTGTTGAAAAATGTCAAGAAAACATCAAATCCGTACTTAGAATAGATGTGGATTTAATAAAGTGCTCTTTATATTGATGATATTTAATAAATTACGACAAGGAATTAAAACATGCAATAATATAGAGTGCGTTCTATTTAAGAAACTGATTGGGTAGCGTTCAAAATAAACGGGACATCCTGTGTGTTGAAGTTTGAAGTATATCAAATAATAGGCAAGTTGATATGGTGTAACATTTATTTGAAATATTATTTACTAAACCCAAGAGAGCTAAACCATATTCTATTGGGCCACCCTGTATACATGCTAATAATGTAATGTTTGCAGTGTTACATTTAAGTTAAGTTTTCTCGAAAACCGTGCGTACGTGAATTTAATAAGACGACTTTTTTGTGTGTAATTTTAATAGAAGAATCATATTCTAAACAAAAATTATCTAAGTAAGAAATAATGATTTAGAAAAGTCTGTATTACTGATTTAATTAAAAATTCCAAGAAAGGAAGGTAAAAAAAGATATAGGAGGGAAAAAAGCATAAATAAGAGAACATCATAGTAACCACAGGTGATAAAAACGCTGGTATAATCCTAATGAATAACGTTGATTACATTCAAAAAGCAGAATAATTCATATAAGAAAATAACTTTGTAATCCAACTTTTCACAACAATTTCAAAAAAATCATAAAAAAATTCCTGAAACTCTAAACAAATGTAATTTTAATCCTAAAAAAGCATTACCTATGAAACCAATAACCCCTAAAGCTGCAACTCCCCAAAACACATAAAAATGGTATCCCAATCAGACCAATTATAATCTCCACTGAGTCTCCACTCTAGTTATTATAATCTCCACTCTAGTTCATATTTTGTATATAAATTCTTAGTCAATTTTTTCAAAAACATAATTGAATTCACACCTAAATATACTATAAAAAATCGTTCCAACTTATTTGATAACATCCACAAGTTAATACTACCTTCTGAATTTACAACTTTATCATTTGACATTACTAACTTAAAATTTCAAATTAATATACCTATCAAAGAAACAATTTCCATAGCTACACAAATCAATAATAATCACTTAAACAATAACACGGATGCTAATAACTTAATAAAACTTTTAACTGCTTGTATTAACCAAAATCACTTCACTTTTACGAATAAATATTACAGGATTGAAGGTTTACCTATGAGTTCCCCACTTAGCGCACTCATGAGTGACATTTTCATGAACCATTTAGAAGAAATTATACACAACAGCAATTTCGAATTCATTAACAAAATTATATTATGGAATAGATACGTAGATGATATTCTGGCCATAATTGACACTACAAATATAAATATTATAAATCAACTTCATAATTATATAAATACTTTACACCCTAAAATAAAATTCACCATAGAATTAGAAAATAATCACACCTTAAATTTTTTGGATATCACTTTAATAACATCCCCACATAAAATTAATTATAAAATTTGTAGGAAACCTACACAAACCGACGCTAGTATCCAATTTAATTCTTTTCATGACCCATCAATTAAAAAATCAACTTTCATTTCTTATAAAAACAGACTAAATAATACTCCTCTCAGTTTTAATAACATGAAAAAGAGTTAGTGATTATACAACAAATTGCTTCTAATAATGGTTACCACATCTACTATTTTAATAATATATTTCAAAAATACAATAATGAACATAATAACCAAACAACACTATTACATATATCATATATCACATGCCAAGGCAAAATTAGTAACAAAATTAAAAATATTGCTAAAAAAATCAACATCTCATTTGCCCTTAAAGCAAACCATAATCTAAAAAACATACTTAACAATAGTAAACCTCCTACCAAATTACTAGTTAAAAATGGTGTATACACCCTTACATGTGAAACTTGCAATGCTACATACATAGGGGAGACCGGCAGAAGAATCAAAATTAAAGTCAAAGAAACCTCACAAGCAATAATTCAAACTTCGGTAGACACATAAATTTTGACAATCATAATTTCACATTGGATAATATCAAGATAATTCACCAACTTAATAAAAGCTACTTAATGGCATTATTCGAAAGCTATGAAATAGATTACTTTAGAAAAAAACTACCCACAAACCTTACTATTTAACGATCAACTAGAAAACAACATTCCACATATTTACCATTCCCTTAGACGTCCGTTCAATAATAAAAGAAATAAATAATTATATAACTCTTATTTATCTACAGTACTTTAAATTTAATACCAATTCTTTTTCATACTTATTATTAAACAATCAATTTCCCAATTTTTCCAAACTTTTCAATACCTTTGGGATCGCAGATTATAACTTTAAGGTCAAAATTGAGAAATTCAAAATGGTGAATCCAAGACGCCAAACCGAAACTTAAGAAATTTTAACTTGAAACATGGCTACTAATTACGAATGTAAAACTAAAATTGAAAGATTTGCAATGGTTGATCCAATATGGTGCGCCAACACTGAAAAATAATGATTTCGTATATCAGGTTGCAAATTACGAATCTCATAGAAAAATGATACAACTTAATTTTGGAATGTGATCTATGTTTTAATCTTTTACGATTATTTTATTTGTATTTGACTTATCAGCTCAGATGATAAATGAAATGCAAATAAGATAATCGGAAAAGTACATTCTATTAATTTAATGATACAAATTAATTTCAGTTTTAGTCTGCCATATTGTTCCATTATTTAAATTTTCAACACAGAATGTATTTTTTTAGTTTTTTTAGGCACCATATGGGATCTGCAATTTCTAGTCTTTCATTTCGACTTCACACTTGCAATCAGCAACCCGAAAAATAATTTTTTATCTCAGATTCATAATTAGCGACCCAAAAAAATCCAAAGATTTTACTTTGGTCTATTGGTTAGATCTCAGTCCCCTGCAAATTTGTTTTCCAATGGTCTAATGATTTTGAAGTTATGACGTGAAACAAAATGTCTTATGAATGTCTTAAGTCTTATCACTCACACTGAATGAAAGTTATTACAAACAACAAACTTTTAATATAACACTTACCAGGGGACTAAGGAGTTGATCGTTCTGACACATATTCACCAAGAAATCACGCAAGCTGTAATGAAACAAAATCTTCGAGTTGACGTTTCGCCATCCGTTGCAGCAACAAGTTGTCTTCCTCCTCTAAACAATTATAATTGTGCACGTTATTTGTATTATTACAGTATGTTTTAATGTTGTGACTTCTATCCCAAGAAAAATTTAATTTGCAACTTTCCAATCTTTTGGAACCATTAATGATATAGAAACAGCAATTTTCCTTAATAAGTTCGCAGGTAGACGATGTTTTCCATCATTCGTACATTTCAACACACCCAACGCTTCAATTGTTTATTAACCTACTTGAATCGATTCCATCGGCGCAGGCTCATTTTATCTGGCGAATCTACACTCTACGCCGGAACCATTAACAGAAATCGCTGCGGGACTAAACGCTAGGTGGCTCCGGAAAAATGATAATGGCAGAGACTCTACCGTTACACCAGATACAATTAAAGGGAAAGCAAGGCAAGGCCGTTCCTCGGTTCCGCCGCGAAGAATCTAGGTTCTGCCGCGAATGGAGAACCACTTTCGTGGTCTCGAGGAGCACGAGCCGCGTCAGAGGAACAATTTGCACCTGCGCAAGCGGCCACGGGCCTACGTGATCGCAAACGATGAAAAAATAGCGGGTTTAGCCGTTGGATTTAGAAGAAAGTCATTGTGCGCGATCTTACGGTCTTATTATGTTGCCGTCGGCTGCAATAAGCGTGCGCCGAACGGAAATAAACTGCGCCACGAAAGTGTCACAAGTAAATGTCCGGGGACATTTACTTGCGACTCGAGATGAAAAGTGGACGACTTGAAAGTGACAGCTTTTTGCGGAGGAACGCGACACGGCAAAAAGGCGTAGGGAGCGTTGGTCGGTCGTATGTTATTAGATGGAAAGTTAAGTGGAGCAAATCTGCGCGAAATGCGTACCAAAATTGAAAATTATTGTTCTGCGACGCGAAATTAAAAACTGTACACGGAAAGTGTCTTTGTTTTCCATTAATACACGGCTTCATTTAAATAATTTGAGATTTATTCTATGCCAGGGTCAATAGGTTCATCATCAATACAAATTATCTGCTGGATCGCTCCTTTCCTCGTTTATCTGAAATTAGAGCATCCGAAACTTTTAGTTCAAACATAAATATAAAGCTACCTTTCCTTTACCTACACATTAAAAACTTGCTTTTTAAAAGCTTTTTTGGTGAAAGATCTTCTTTTGGGGGTGTCGCTTTAGAAATATTAAAGATAACCATTTTGCAATGGTTATCTTTAATATTATTTTATCTTTGCTATCTTGAGTGGAAGAATGAAGGTTACATTAACGCACACTTCCTCAATGACAGTTCTCAAAGCCTCTTTGGTGAGTCACTGTTTCCAGCCAACATTAAAAAAGCTTATGTATATTAACTATAAGCATTTATTTAAAAACGATTTAACACAAAAATGGCGTTAATTCAATTATAGTTCAATCATAGTTAGAATGACTTTTATGTTGTTAAGAACGAGAAAAGCGAAACAACCCTTTTTTGCATACCTTGTGTGAAAGCATCCAGCACTGTGGCACATTCCAAAATACAGAAAACAACCTATTTTTAGAGATAAGTTTTTGTCATTGTGCTTTTTGTTAGTCTAGACGTCTAACTACAATACGATGTTATCAATGGTAGAGGTTATGTCTAAAATCCACCTTATACAGGTTTCAGCTAAAGCATAAACAGTTTTCAGTAATTTCCCAACAAATCAATGGGAAAAGTTATCTCGAAAATTATGTCTGAATATTAATATGTATGTAAACTTTCGATTATTTCCGAAAGGGAGATAACTAGCGAAAAATCAAAACCCATGGGAAAATTAAGTTGTGCCTTTATTTGATTACAGAAGTATAGGCTCGATATTTTAATTATATTGGAAATTAAAAAAAAACCTACAATAGTACGTATCTAGACTTTTAAACGTATAAAAGTCTAGATTCGACCGTTTTGGAGATTGATTTTAGAACATTTTCGCTGATATGTATATAAACATAATTATTTTTTCTTTGCTCCAATAGATGTTTAGAAACTTAAAATTTTTGTAATCAACATTTTTCACTGGCTATCTTATTTTATGAAATAAGTACTTTGCCGTTATCTTGTAAGTAAGGGCATTTCAAATAAAAACTGCCGCCAACACGGTTGGCGGTATATATATATATACATATATATTTTAAAGTTTATGGTTTTTTCGCTAATTTACAAATAAAACAATATTAATTCGTAACGTTTCGTTACACTCTGCTAACATTTTCAAAACGATTTATTGAAGTGACACAATTTATACATAGTTTCCATATGTGTTGTTAACATGGCGA
>JAWQRJ010003647.1:0-11819 GCA_033557515.1 Diorygopyx duplodentatus | reverse complement strand
TGTGAGAACCGGTATTTATTACCGCGTGAATTTCTTCACGTTGACCATTTTCTTTTTGTATTCTTTTCAACTGGCCTCCAGCCGTATTAAGTAACGTTTATAAGTATATGTATATATATGATTATTCGACTTGGTGTGTAGAGGTTCGTGCAGAACTTTGGCGACCTCTAACCGAATTTACGTGTGAACTTACACGTGGGTGCTTTGATTGGAAGAGTTGTCACGAAACACTCAGTAATACTCAAGTAATATCAATGCCATTTATTACGGTTACAAGTTCGTAACGATTCACTACGATCCTCGTTTTTATGTTCCACAGTTTTTGAAACGGAATTCATTGATGCACCATGGAATTTTTTACCGGCAGAATTAAATTGTACGATGGAACACGACAGTGAACGTTGAATGAGAGCCGCGCTCTGGGGGTTTGTTTTCAAAATTGATCACGATAGGTTCGTTTAATTCGGGTCACAGCCCGCTACAACCCCAGCACTACGCCGAAAACAAGCGGAATAATAAGTAGGCCGGTAATTTGGCGCCAGACACGATTTTTAGCGCTGCGGCCACGTTAAATATTACCGCTCGGGGTGTCATTTTAATTCGGGACGAGAGATGGCGCCGGCGTAGCACCTCGTGAGCGGATGCGGATCAATCGATTTCCCCGTAGCGAGTTTTCCGGCTCATTTGGGACGCTTTCGTAAATTGTTTATCGGAAAACACTCACGAGATGGTACCGGCGAAAAATCGCATATTTTAATAGAAAGCGGACATTGTGAACGGGGTTGCGGGTGTGGGGAAGAACGTAAATCGGCCAGATGTTTTTTTTTGTGTGTTTGCGTTTGACGAGTGGCCCGGATACGGCGCGTGACGTTCAATATCATCTTTGTGCGTCGGTTTCCATAAATCCAATAATCTGGCGCACAAACAAGCATTTTTCATCGGTCCCATTTCTATCGGGCACCGGCCAATATCGCTTTGGTCACTTTTTGATGAACGACATCGATGATACCTGGTGCAATTTTTCGGTGCAGAGGTCAATATCCTATCAACTGTGGAGGTTAAACTCCACTACGAGTTTTTGCAAAACAAATTTTTTCGAAAGTTTCACTAGCTGCTCTATGTGTGACTTGCAGGGACATGTACGTTGGGGAAACAGGAAGAGCTATGAAGCTATGATCTAAAAAGGCGAAGAAGTAATTTTCAAGGACCTTTCATAGTTCAAATAAATATTTTCTATAAGAGATATCAGTCAACGGTCCCAGAAGGCCTAGTTCCATGTTTCAGATAAGAACTTTTAGCTCATGTTAATTTCCATTTCGTGCTGCCAGGCAATGTGTACAACCTCGTACCTAATTGGGCGTCTAATAACTATATTATAATAATTCAACTGCAGACAATTAAAACATAATTTCGTTTTCGGATCGATGTGCGGGTCGGATTTCGCGTCGGAAGCCCGCGGATTTTATGTCGTGCAGGGCGTCGTCTCGCCCATAATTGGATTGTTACCGCGATTACAGCTAACTTATTGATATTTCTACTGCTTCGCGGTGTGCCAGCTCTTTGCCAGACATCCCGACGGAGCTTTTCTAGGGTTGTATTAAACGTCCCGACGGTTTGTTCACGGCCGAATTAACCGGGGATTATTAAAAGCCTCCCCCGAGTGTTTGCATTTCTGGGATTTCAGCAGTAACACTTATTTCGCAGCGATAATAAAATAATAATTATTTTGTTGTGCTCGAGACATCTTTGCAGTCGTTCGATGGATTGAATGCCATATTTCGGCGCCTTTAAAATTCCAAAGGCCATTCGGGTCATTGCGGTGCTAATGGCGAACCCATCGAAAGGTTTTTAATAACACCCACGTCAAACGTTGAAATGAAGGGTATGATAAATTTGATCTTTTTCTCTACTGATGACTGGGGTTCCTAATTTATTTTTATTAATTATCTATAGGTAAAAGATTGTTTTACTTCCAGCTTCCATTTCAAGATATAAGAAAGCGACAGTTACTTAGTGTTTATTACACTGTATGTAGTTAAGGCAATAAAGCCATAAATAAAGGGTCAACATTTTCTGGGCTTTATAACGACGTTTTTATAACATCGAAGTGATTGGTTTTTGATTATTGAAAACTGTAAAGCACAACATATCCATGATTAAGTACTATAAGTAGGAATGAACAACTTACAGAGCTTGTAGACTGATAGTTTTATTGCAAGCAAATTTTTTTCTCAATGAACAAAAAAACTATAACGCGCCTTTTCTGGTTATCCAACTTTATTTCCAAGTGTTAAAAGTGTAAGCAAGTTTCCAAGTGTTTGGCTCCATCAACTCCATCAAGATGCTCTGTGTAAATAGCAACATTTTCTTTTGTTTAGAAAATACAAAAGAAATATTAACCGTAAAATTCATTAGTTAAATTAGAACTAACTTAGAATTTTTATTTTTTAGGTATTTAATTTATCTTGATCGTGACATGGTCCTAAACCTTTACTGCTCAGATATTTGATCAAAGACTTTTGTCTAAGGGCATTTAACAAGTATTTAATGAAGATGGGGGAAAATTGAAAATAATCATCAATTAATTTAGACGAGTTAAGGAAAATTTTGGTCAATTTGATAATACTTAACATTAACTAACTTTTTTACGAACCATTTCCTCAACAATCCTTTACCACAGTTTTCTAACTTGTTTTCCGTAAAGATTTTTTTCAGAATCAAATTATTTCGTAGAATAGCGGATGATGTATATCAAACCGCCAAGATGACGACAATATTCGTACAGTGGACTAATGAGATGAAAGTGTTCCAAATAAATTGATATTACCCAATGTTTGTTGTCTGTTCAACTTACCCTTAAAATATACCGATTTCAATTAAACATTCAAATATTAAACCATGTTGCACAAATTTTCAGTTTAGAACTTAGGATACTACCCTGAATATCCACAAAAGTACTTGGTGTTTGTAATTAAACTTGTGGAGAATGTTGCCCTGCCTTACATCCTTCTTTGGTAGAATTTTGACGAGTTATCCTCTACGTATTAAACTATCTACATTATCATTTTTGAGTTATGACATAAACTTGAGTTTTTTAAATAGAAATCAGTTTTCTGCAGTCTCATAAAATAGATTTTTTTTATTTTTTACAGTGATTATACAACTCGTTATGATTATTTTGAAGGCTAAAAAAAGTTAGTGGTTTTTCTTTTTCTATTTTTTTAATACTATCTAGTAATTTATAATTTGTTTTTCTTCAAAGCAAACTTTGTTGTGAATAAACTCATAACTGCATAACTGCAAAAAAAAACTGCAAAATTTTCCCCATTTAACCGTCTCTCTAAATGCAATAGTTTACGTGATCCCTGTATTATTCATCGAAAAAGTTGTATATAGGGTGAGACAGATAATGTGATCCTAGCAAATATGTCACATAATAAATATTTTAATAAAACTTAATCAGCGTAGTGGAATCTATAATAAAAATGATTTAAAAATTTATTTACATTAAAGTCGTTTTTAAAACGCAGTATGTTCAATTTACATTGGATACACTATCTATTAAAATTTGACATACCATCTAATTATTCTAAAAACACAAAAAAATAATGCCTGATAAAAGAAGACAATTTCACATCTAACTATAGAAAAATTATGATACCGTTGCACTTGCACAACATTTAAAACAGTACATTTTTCATCTTTAAAAGAAGAAAAGTAATCCTCCTTTGGACAATTGTCTAATTAATAAATTTATTTCTAACCATTCAATCGTTATCAAGGAAATACAATTAAATGGAATATTTAAAAATTATTTGCAATTATGAAGAGGGTGATGTTATATTTAAGTTTGTTTCTTGATGTTTAATTGTAACGATCAGTTTTAAAAGATTAGCCCATTCAATATTAGATTTGATACATACCAAAGTGCCTTCTTGTTATCGTTTGTACTTCGTAATCCAATGATGTGCAATTAGTTATGTGCGATTCCTTCTTACGAAAATTGAGAAGTTGATCTGTCATTCTGGTCCAGTTGTTCACCGCTTTTTCGCTGAGATCTCCAACAATTGTTCACAATTATACAGCGCGGTAAGCAATATGATTTTGTGTATTTTAAGTTTTCCTGTTCTTGATAGGTCTTTCGCTGTTAGTAACCCGATAGTTTTATGCCAATTTCAAATCAAGCAAATCAAACCTATTAAAATTGAACGGAGGAAGAAATATTCTGGGTACCTGCAGTAAAGTAATCTTGAGTTGAGCCGGATATACATATAAGTAGATTGGACCTAAAAAAGCGAGGAATGGATAAAAAAAACAATCGATGTAAGTCCCCGCATGGTAAAATATTTTAGGTTACCTACCGTCTTTAATTTGACCCAGATGCAGGAGCACATCGGCTGGGTGTGCTCCTGTACTTCTATATTTATACTTCTTTCTTGTATACTTCTTTCTTGTATACTTCTTGTATGTATACTTCTTCTTGACTGCGTCGGAATATAAATAATGGGAACTAAAGCGATAAATACGCAATCGATTGATTGGATTGAATTTTTATGGAATTGTAAAATCGTTGGGAGCCGACAGCAAGGCTGGCTATAATATCAATATACCAGTCGGTAAGGAGGGAAACTGGTAACCTGGTATAGGGAAACGGTGTTCATTTAGATCAGTGATTCTCAACCAATGTACCGCGGCACTTTAGTGTGAGATTCTTGAAGTATGCCGCCAAATTGTACGAATGCATACATTAAAAAAATATTTTGTACATACTTATATATGGTGTGACTGTTCTCGTGCAATACATTTTTGTTACTTCTAGTTCAATATACTTACTTTTGAAGGATCTCATTATAGTACGACAAGGAGTCATTTGATGTTAAACCTTGTGTTTCTCGTTGATTTCTAGTCGTATCATATATTTGTATCCTATTTGTGAATCGCAAGTAAAAATGAAAATATTTTATTTTCATGCCAAATACTTCTTGTGGGAAATCTCCTTTCCTTTATCCAAAGATGTTTCATTTATATTACCAGTTTTCTTGCATTTTTTAGTGGATTTTTTTAACTAAATGTTGAGATTAGTCTGAAAATGGTACTGCACCACCAATGTTGCAAGCAGAAAGACTGAGGCTTTTACCTGTTGCAAGCAGAAAGACTGAGGTTTTACCAAGTCAATTTAGACACATTTTTGTTGTTTCATTTGAGATTATAGGAACGGGAGTGACTAAACTTTTTCTCATATTTTCATTAGTCACTTCACGAGCTGAAAGCATTTTTCCTACGTATTCTTTCTATATTGGAACTGGCGCAGTGCCAAATGATTGTGGCGATTATGGCATTTGACTGTGTTTTTGACAAATAAATTAATTATTATTGTTTTTAACTGCCACACTTTTCGTTGAACAACCTTATCCTATCGTTCATACGAGTGTAAGAAAAAATATATATAGATAAGTTGGTAGGTTGATGTATCTATTTTTTCACGGTATATTATTTTAAGAGTGGCTGACCCTCAATTTCACTTCCCCTCCCTTCTCATTCCAACTTATCACCTCGGATTTATCATCCCTAGGTCATCAATAGATTCACTTCAATTAAATACAATAATAGATACAGAACATTCGCCCACATTCTAAGCCAAAATGCAGGATACACCTGGGAGGCGTAACACTAGCAATGACCATATAGAAATCCACACTAGTAAATAAGAGTTAAGACTGTTTCGCTGCCCGCCGATAGATCCCGCCAGCAGTTCTGTATCGATGTTTTCCACGTGTTTTCCTCATAATTTTATTTATTTACGATATAAAATGATTTTAGTGAAAGTCGAGACATATTTCAATCGATTCCTGGCACCTGATTATTTAAATCCAGCAAATATCAGCCGGCAACTTAAAGCCGTCTTCCCACATACATACATACAAGACTAGCATACATACAAGATATGAGAAATACACACTAAAGATGTTTCTGTACTAGTTGAAAGAGGATTTTCTATGCCTGTAAAACATTAACTGATAGTGTATTCTTTTAAAACTCTTCTTTTATGAATCGTGTCCAATTTCTTCCAGACACTATGCAACTTGTCTCTGCCGGAAATTTTGTTGTTTGTTTCTATAATTTGTCTAAATCTTTCGGCATTAGGTACCAAATTGCGGTTTAACTTTCACTGTCAGAGACAACATTGAAATAATCGTGATGGTACTGCATTATGTAACAATCCTATAGTGTTACCTTGTATGGCATAATAGCGTGCGGTCACAACTTGCATAGTATTCACTTTTACTCATCCATATATCTACGAGCTGTAAGAGTGATTGTGGTTATAAAAGTGATTATAATGTTTATTATTCAACTCGGTATTATGACTTTCCCACCTTTCCATGGTTTTCATTGCATTCTACACGCAACAACCAATACACTGCTTTCTAAATTGCGAGAAAATCGCGGTGGCCTTGCAGTTCTGTTTAGATTTCGCAGAATGAATACTGAAATATGTGTGTGTTATATGTTGCAAGCAGTGATTGTCAGTCGTATTTGACAAGAGCATTTGCTAGCAACCTTCCGGTTCCATTTAGGCTGCGAATAGATTTCGGGGAAACCGGCTAGGCTGCGTGGTTTCCACGAAAGTTCTTTAACAATATGCAATGTTGTTATGCTCATGTTTTGCCATAGTATGTGGCGACCTTCCTGTCCAATTTAATAGATTTCGGAGAATTGTGTTATTTTCTGTTTATTATCTGTTGATACATGTTTGATGAACTATGTCAAGATCACGACCAATCCCTCAAAGGTCAGGGTGATGCTTGATTTTTCTGCAATTAACATAATTAATGTGGTCACGCAAAACAGAACCTTTGGTGTATATGCTAATGACCTTTTATCTTCTGAAAGGCCAATTCTTATTTATAATACATCCTGCGCACATTGAAGATTGCACTCTCGCACACCCAGAACGATTACGTACGCAAATAAACAGAATAATTGCTCGCTAGATTCGAATTAGAATCTCCTGATACGGTCGGTAATGACGAGCCACTATGCTAATTTTCTGCTCCCTGCTAGGAAATTATTGCTAATCAGATGTGTGTATACGGCCAATCGGATGCTGTAACTAAGTTATCAACCTGGGATATGCCCGCTGATTATGTACTCGATGGTAATTTACTGTTGATTCCGAAACGTTAATAATTTGAATAATCATTTCATCGTAGACTCAGAGATCAGTGAGTATTTGTATTGAGGAATAGAAGCTGTAGTGCACAAGATGTGAGAATGGGGATAAAATGTTTTAATCCTTCTACCTGATGTTATAATACAACTAAATGGGGGACCACCCAAATGGGGGATTAAACAACGTACAGTTTAAGTGGGACAAAAGAATGCAATTATGTGATTCAACTCTTAAAGTAACCGTGTCATTCAGATGTTTAAGTTGGCGTGAAATAGCTCTACCTGTGTTCCCGCCCATTTCGTAACAGATGCATACAGGGTGTTCGCGGTAATATCTTCTAGCGAAAAAGCTTCTTATCTAAAGTTTTCTTGAAAACCACCGTTTGCCATTGTTTGGCGATAGGTATTATCTCATTCCGGAGCAGTTGCCCTACTTCCACGGTAATTCGAGTTCCAGATCTATTCTTCCGGGGGACAATCGCACCTCGCTCCGGATTTAATTACAAACAAAAATGAATTATACTCCGGGCAAACAGATTCCCAATTGGGCTTCGAAATTAGTTCCTCGGTCGGAATTAACTGTTTTCTATAGTTCGGGAACTTTTAATCTTCAGCGAGACAGAGCGGGTGAAAAACGTAAATTAGCAAAGTTCTCCCCGATAGGGGAACCAACCCCAGACGGTGTGGGGGTGGAGGGGGGAAACGTAAATATTAGTGGAGAATGCCCCGGTACCCTTCGGCAATTTCTCTTTGTCTCAACTTTATGACAAATTTAATTTATTGCCTCGGGTATAATTACTGCCTTCAAGTTCGTTGGGATTGCCTGCGGCGTTTTATGCACTTCCCACTTTGAACCAGTTTCTTGGAGTTGTATACAGGGTGATTAATGCAAAAATTTCAATCGGGGAAACAATCCAATTTAATTAATTACTTTGGTGCTAAACATCTTGTTACTTAATCACACAATTCTGAGTTCCACATCTAATGATCATCATCCATGTATGTCCAGGTACCTACATATGATGTAATTTTCAAAAGCTATTATGTGGTTTTTATTCTTCTGGAAAAAATGGTCTGTCTATATTATTTTGTTTCATGTACCTAATCGATTTTTAGATCGAACTCAATTCGCTTTCCCCCCAGCTCCTGTATTCGCAAAATGAATATTCATCCGGCGAAACGTTCCAGACGATTTACCCTGTACCATTTTTCATCCGGGGCTCGCGATTTGCTACCCTGGATTATTCAAATGAGTAATAGGACCTGGTATCGGTTTCCTAGCGTCCCTAATATCCGAAATAATTCAATTTAATTAGACCGCGTTTCCATCCGGGATTAGTGCGCCCGGGGCAACTAAGATTCCTGTTTTATGCAGACTTTCTGGTAGTGGCGGATTGCGCATTCTTTATTCCGGTCTTGTATTCGGGAGCCTGGGCTGGAGGTCCGCGCGCCTGCGATATTTATGGCCCCAGTCAAGTACAGAGTTGGGGCTAACAGAAGTGCCTTTCCCCAAACCGGCATCCGCCCGTGTCCTTTCCCTATTTCTCGCCCTTTCCCGGTGCCCGGCTCCTTGCGAAAAGCCCTCGGCAACGCTGAAATCTCAACATTTTCCACTATAACTTATCGCTTATTATTTTCTTTTATGCGGACGTTGGCGCTAGTATATGGCCACTGTTGAAAATCCTTATTCCTGCTGTCTTCACATCCCTTTTGCTTTACCCAACACACATTTCCGTAGTACCTTAAACTCTTTAGATGAATCTCCCAAGAGATATCCTTTCAAAGAGACGAAAGGAGGCACTAAATGATTTTTTAATAACTCTCCTAGACGCGTTACCTTCCCACAGGGATCAGATCAGGATGCTGTACGCATAGAGAGGGTCACTAATTACAATGGCAAAAAGCCAAGCCCAAAAACGAACCTTTCAATATGAATAACAAGCGTGAAATGAGATGTTTTTAGATGGCTTTTTGTTGAGTCCTCTTCTTGGAAGCGCGGGAAATATCAATTTGATGTTCGGACCGCCGTTGTACTACATCATTGACCTCGCATAGGATGAGAGAATCCTACGCTACTCACGACTTCGATATCTCCGTTATGAACTTTGTTTGGTAAGACTTAATGATACCTCGAAAGATAATTATGTAGAAAGTATTAAAATAGATCGGATTACACGACTGCTATTCTAAATTTATCAAACCGGTTCTGTACGTAGTAATTTTCATAATTATATTCAAGCATATCATTAGAATCAAACAGAAGAAAAACAATAAATATTAGCTGGTTAAAATCTACATTTTCAATGTTTAATGGAAATCATTCACCACATAATGTGATGGAAAAAAACCGAAACATCGTGTTTTTAGAAGCTGGAAGAACAAGTTCGACTTACACTTAATGGGGTGTAAAAGAAGTTTTATCATAAAATTGACTCTCAATAACTGGTATTACTCCACAACTAGGTAACGATAAAATAAACGGATAAAACGTTAGAATCGCTTCGGAAACATCATTACCGTCGGAAAGGTCCTCAGGAGAAGGCAAAAGAAAAGAAAAATTGCGTCGATCGTGATAAAGGAGTAATTACGGGTGGAACGGGAGGGTTTCCAATTTATAAAGAGATCAGGACGGAACGGATCGGAACGAAGACAATTTAGGGACAACGCGGCACAGTCGGAATCGGCTTTGGGAAGAGAGAAGTGTTCGGTCATGACGTGGCCTCAGATTATTACTATGCTGGAGCAGTCACGACCTGGCCGGCGCAACATAATTGAGAAAACGTGGAAAGTCGCGCTGCGACCGGCCGAAGACGATTGCAGACACCTACCGGCTCGGACGCACTGCTGAAGACACATAAAATTTAATTGCTCGCAGTTATCGGGAGCAGATACCGCAAATTAAACGACGGAACGAAGTCGCGAAGCATTGGATGCCAGGAATTGCGCCGGTTATTGATCTATAAAGTAAAGCGAACTTGGGAAGAGTATTTCGTGTGAAATGGTAGCACAAGTGGGGAATTTGTGATGAGGATAGAGTTTTTAACTAAAAATCTGCAGACAAAGAAACTATTTGAGTAGAATAAAGTAGATAGCAGAAATATCGCAAGAGTCTTCATTTCTGCTTTGGTATTTTCTTCCTTCTTTTCTTCTGAGAAAGGGTCCAGAGGACGGAATAGGCAGACATGACTTCTTCTGCTCTTTCAAAACGGTTCGTTCAAACCAAGTTATCCAGTTTTGAAGTTTGGAGTTACCTTAATTTTCGCATTAAAACCGATTTAGTTCTGCAGGATAATAAAAAGACTGACGTTTTACATTTTCAAGAATTTTATTTCATATTAAAATCTGTTTTCGTTCGAAAGATATTAGAATTTAAAAATTATCCTGTATTTTAACCTTAATATCTTTGTCAGCATGTCTTGGAAGAGAATTCGTAACAAACCAATTTTTTTTTATAAGGACTATTTCTGCAGGATAATAAGAAGACTGTTTAAGGATAATTCCCCTTATTATTTCGCGTTAAAACCGTTTTTAATCTTCAAGATATGATTAATCAAAACTTAATATTTGTGTTATAAAGCGAGGTATTAGAAACAAAATAACCGAATTTTTTTTCGAAGATTATTTTCACAGGGCATTAAAAAGAATCCTTTTATTGCATATTAAAATCTGTTTTCGTTCAAAAGATATTATAATATCATGTAGCATTAAAATATATAGCATTTAAAAATTATCTTGCATTTTAACCTTAATATCTTTGTAAGCTTGACTTGTCTTAGAAGAGAATTCCTAACAAATTAAATAATGTTTTTCTAAGGACTGCAGGATAATAAGAAGACTGTTTAAGGATAATTCCCCTTTTTATTTCGCGTTAAAACCGTTTTTCATTTTCAAGATATGATTAATCAAATATTAATTTGTTAATATGTCTGTTATAAAGCGGGGTGTTAGAAAGAAAATTACCGATTTTTTTTGAAGATTATTTTCACAGGACATTAAAAAAGAATCCTTTTAGTTCATATTAAAATCTGTTTTCGTTCGAAAGATATTAGCATTTAAAGATTATCTTGTATTTTAACCTTAATACGTTTTAAGTCTGACTTGTCTTAGAAGATAATTCGTAACAAATCAAATAATTTTTTTCTAACGACTGTTTCTGCAGGATAATAAGAAGACTGTTTAAGGATAATTCCCCTTTTTATTTCGCGTCTAAACCGTTTTTCATTTTCAAGATATGATTAATCAAATATTAATTTGTTAATATGTGTGTTATAAAGCGGGGTGTTAGAAAGAAAATCACCGAATTTTTCATCGAAAATTATTTTCGCAGGACATTAGAATCCTTTTATTTCATATTAAAAGCTGTTTTCGTTCAAAAGATATTAGCATTTAAATATTATCTTGCATTTTAACCTTAATATCTTTTTGTAAGCCTGACTTGTCTTAGAAGAGAATTCCTAACAGATCAAATAATTTTTTTCTAAGGACTATTTCTCCAGGATAATAAGAAGACTGTTTAAGGATAATTCCCCTTATTATTTCGCGTTAAAACCGTTTTTCATTTTCAAGATATGATTAATCAAAAACTAATTTGTTAATATTTGTGTTATAAAGCGGGGTGTTAGAAACAAAATCACCGAATTATTTTT
>JAWQRJ010003646.1:0-11820 GCA_033557515.1 Diorygopyx duplodentatus | reverse complement strand
ATCTAATTTTATTTTAAGTAATCTTAAATGTGTTATCATCTAATTAAACTTCTTCGATGTACAATACAACCAATCAGGATTAATATTCCAACGTTAGCATAGTTCGTAGAGGTGTAGAACGTAAGTTACAGTTAACCTAACTTTTACAATAATTTAAAACGTGAGTTTAATTATAGTTTATAATGATACTTTTGTAATCAAAAAGTCCATGTTTGTCCGTGATGATGGTACTATGATACCGAAACCGGTCGACGATTAAAAGCGTTAAAAATCGAAATTTAGTTTCTAAACATACTGATTAGCAAAGAATCATTACTCTCCTTTCTTTCTTGAAATATATAATAATATTGCATACTAACAAGGGTGCAATATAATATGAAGCAAGAAAGGGTAACTTGATTACTAAACATTTTAGGTTTACTAAATATATCGGGCTGGTTCTTTAGCGTAATCGAAATTCTGCATTTACGTCCGCACTGTATAATTCATAATCAACATTCACATAATTACAAAATTCCAGATAAGTACAATTGTACAATTATATCAATCGAATAGGTTCAAAAATTATTCTTATACTTCCCTTTCAACTCCAATTAACTTTTGTTAAGACCGACAAAATAAATAATCCTTGCGTTTGGAAGTTTTTATCTCTGAAACTACGAAACGGTGAAAAAATCTTTCATTATAGGTTCTTAAGAAATAAATGATGAGTATAACACTAAATCATCATGATAATTTCAAATAGCTCTGATTAAGCCTGTAGCTGATTCTCCTATGTAGTAAGCTTCACACTCTAGAGAGTGTGAAGGATAATCTGAAAGAAATAGATCGAAAAATAGAAATCGACGACATAATAGTTCTACTTTTAGATGCAAATGTAACTTCTGTAGTCATAATCAGTTGCTGCGATGTCGACCTGTTATATGTTCAACAGTAATAAGTTTCATAATTTATAATAGTTTTTAAAATTATCGAATTTTGTGTTATTATTGATGTAGGTAGCAGTCGCCGCAATATTTGCTTAAGTACTTTGTAAGTACTTAATTCTTACTTTGTTGCATTCCAATTTAACACGTTTCCATCGGCCATTTTGTAGTTGGAGGCGTGAAGACGGATCATAGAATCGAAAACACCTATAACCACCATATCTCTATATAAATAAATCATTGTTTTCTATGTTAACTGATTTAATTAAACTAAATTTCCAATTGCCAAACGTGAGGCTAATTTATTTTGGCACCGATGACGTATTTTAGTATATGTGTGATTTTATTTTGAAGCTTCGACGCTGACGTTCGACGATTGTCTTCTAATTTCATAATATTGAATTATATTCTGGATTCCCGACGGCTATCTTTTATTTATTTCATGTATCTGTGTAATTTACCTTTTATCAACCACATACGTATATGATCATTACTTCTAAATTCATTATTTTAAAAAAATTCCATTCACAAATTTCTAATTGATTTTTTTACCCGAGCCAAAAAAATTGTTGATTGTTGCCTGTGGTTTGACACCCTTCAAAAATCTTAAATTCATTTAGTATTAGTATTTTTAGAAGATATGAAGTATCTTATGCACAACATTTTATTTTACATCTCAAATAATACCCTTGCATTATGTGGAAAACATAGCACAAATTCAATATACGATAACATTGGTGAAATGTTTCTTCTTCCTTATGTTCATCAATAGAAAATTCCAAACCTAGTTTTTGTTGAATCAGTACAAACGTAGATATAACCTATATTAGATGCTCGCTATGAAATTGAACGTCAGTTTTTAGATTACGTGCAACGTTATCCTTATATCCGATATGAATATAGCATTGACACGACCAAACATATATATCATATATCAGTGACACGAAATACAAATTTCCACATAAACATTTGACGTTTTTATTAGAAAAGGATTCTAAGTCTTGAAGTATTAGCAAATAATGGTGGTTCTTCAATATCAGTCTTGAAGGTATGACTTATGAACAAAGTTTCATTGTCCAGTTTTTGAAGCTGAACGATTTTCGAAGCTGAAGCTTACATATACAGGGTGAGGTGTTTAACTTGGAAAACCTGAATAAGTCACAAAAATGCATCATACAAAAGTTGTGGCACAGAGGGGGAAATAGAATTGCATTATTCATTTTGAATTTGGAACCCATACTTTTTTAAGCAGATTCTACGCAAAACAACAAAGTTTTATCTGTAAAATTGTTTTATTTGCACGCTCATCGTATGAGTTTAAACATTATCAACATTTTGTGAATATTCAAACATTACTAATAAACATAACAATAATTTATTAGCAAATGCACAATATTTATTAAATTACTTAAGTAAATATTTAAAATTATGTTCTTCACCAAATTAATAAAATTATTGATGAATTTGGTGAATTTGATGAACTTTCATGTTCATCAAATGATTAATGAACATGAATAAGAGTAATAATGCATATTACAGATATGTCGATTAACTTCCGCATGCTTCGAAAAAGATGATTTATCGGGAAATAAGACATAATCATCATTAGTGTGCAGTGGTTTTCGTACCCACTGACAAAATGCAGTTCGGTTTTCAAAATTATCTCCGTGAAGCTCCCGATGAAGTGATACGCGCTATGGATGAAACTTGTGACCTTTTATGACCAACTATGTTTTTGCCTGTCTTATTGGACTTAATGGTAGTATCCGCGGCAGCTTCCATGGCATATAATTAAGCCTGAGCAATAGATGGACATCCTTCCTAACGGTACAGATAATTGCAGCTGGAGGTTGTGAGAGAATATTCCAGCTTCAGTTCCTCTCTGTCTTTTTGAGCCATCTGTATAGATTTTTAGGCTTTTGCCTACATCAGTGGTGGTCGTTCTAGTTTCATTCAGACAGAATTTGTCAAATATAAACCGCGGGGTGTATCGTCATTTCTGAACTCTAGGCGGGCGCTTTTGACATTGTCATCCAAGAGACAATCTGCAACTCTATCTCATTGTTGGAAGTCAAGGTATTATACTTCCTCTGATAGAGTTAATGGCATACCGCAGAATTTTGGCAATATATCTATGTCAGTTATCCGTTACCTCGTAAAAGGAACCATCTCAGTCTTGTTCTGGTATACCGAGAATCTGCGTTTTTTGCTTCCATTTCCCAATAATTTTGAGTGCCTCTTGCATCTGGTCACAAAGAGAGTTCCTATATTTCTCCCTGACAAGGACATGAATATCGTCTGCATACCCCAGCATGGAACTTAACATTGCGTGGTAGTAGGCCATCCAATGTTAAGTTCCAGAGAAGTAGCAACAAGACACCTCCTGGAAACAGCCTCCTGAAACAAGGCCTTTTAGGATGTTATCCTAAGCCTTTAATTCAACCGTCCATTGTGTGAATCATTGTGAGAGCATGATTCTCATATCCATCCTGTTATTGTGGCAGGAAGTCCACGCTCAGACAACGCATTGTTAATTAATGCTGTCGAAGGTAGTGCGGTCAAAGGCGCCTTCTATGTTTACGATCACACCCAGGGTTGATTGCTTATCTGTTATCGAACGTACGATATAGCTGGCCACAGAATGTAGCGCCATTGTCCCCTGGGTGTATGCATGTTGGATGGGATGTAATGGGTGATAAAGCAACCCTCGGTCCCTTAAAGCACATCCAAAATTACCGAAATTTTCTGTTAGCAGTAAGCGGTAAATAATTTAATTAAAAACCGGTTAGCCGGTAAAGTACCGGTAATTTTTTTAATTGAAAATTTCAATGTGTGATGGTATTACTATTTGTTACTTTGTAAATCATATTAATATGGTCCTGTTGTGGCCAAATATTTGATCAAATGAACACTTAATAAATATTCAAAAATTTATCGGGGGTGCCTTGAAAGGGTCCGAAGGGGCCATTATGATAAACTCCTTCGAATTCTTGGCGGCAATATTAATTCATTGTGCACGCTCCCTTCATCAAACCAACGGCGTAGATATTACCGACGACGTTGTAATTCTAAAGCTATTCGCCGAGTTAATTTAGAAGGACCCTCTTCTCTCGTGCCAGCTTTGCTTTTGTGATCGTATCTCACTGAGCTTCGCATCATAGATATAAATCAAAAACGCCTTTGTTTTGGGTAATAAAAATAAACTGGACTGGCCTCTATGTGTCAGATCAACAAACAGTGATAACTTAAATTTGAATTCATTAATTACTCGTATTTTGACCATTTTTCCAGTATTTGCAAAGAGAGTCTCGAATTTTAAGTTTGCTTTTCCTTAGTTTACCAAGTATTTCGTTTACTTGCGGAATTTTCCCAAAATTAAGGAAGACAAATAAAATTTATAATACTGGGCACTAGAAACCAATTTAACTGTGCATTGGCAGAAAAGTTCTATTGATAGAGAATGTTACAGCAATAAACCTCTTCAATAAAATTAGCAGTAGTCTGACAACACGAAATGGCAAAAAGACCTTTTCAAGGATATTACGAAAAGCTTGTTATGGGGTGGACGCGTCGTTGCAATCTTAGGCAGGAAAAGGTTTTTAGCAGATTGGAAATATAGTGGAGGAAGGGGTAGAGTACACATCCGCAACAGGATGCAATTATGTAGCGATCCCTTGAGGCAATATGTTCGTTTGGTCGCCTATCCGGTTTAAATGAAAGAGTTCTGACACTAAGCCCTTAGGACGCAATCGGAAGCTTCTACAGTGTACACAGTTTGATAAAGTGTAGACAGAATTCAGATCAACAGCTTATGTAACTTGCATTCATTTCTTATCAGCAAATCGTCTACAAAGAATTTCGAGAAAACCTTTACTTTCTAAATATATTCATTATAGAGTACGAGCTTTTATGGAATGACACTTGTTGGGTAACCTGATTACTAAGTACAAAATAATTATAGTCTTTGATCTATAACGGCATTGATCTATATGTTATACGTTAACATGAATAATATGAATATTTTATGTACTTCATAAAGTTCCAAGAAAAAAAACTCTAACCTTTAAATTTCGCAGTTCGCTTTTTTATCGCACTTGCACAAGGCCCTTTGGGAAATTCCGAACCTCATAGAGGAAGTTGCTGTAAGCTAATTTAGTAGCAGATTGAGTTGACGGCCAAGTTCCTGAATAGTTATATATACACTAAATCGGTATCTGAGGGCGGCTTGCTGCGACATAGTAGAGAATTTAGCCGCTTCGGGCTACATGTCAGGATTAAGGTTGCCGTTATAGGTTACTAAGTTAATAAGGTCAAATAGGCCACTTATCCCTCAATGAATGCAAATGCAGAACAGAGATGTGTGTCCTCAGTGTTATTGCATATTATAGTAAATAGGAATTTACGCTGTATTTTGGCCACTTTCATATAGCTAGTATAGCTCTACACTACCTATGTGCAGATTGTACTACTAATAGATGAGTTAATTTAAAAGATTTGGGTATTTTGGGTTTCCATTTAAAGCAACTTTGTTATTTATTGAAGAAACGAATTCATTAAATCTCTATTATATTAGTCAATCAACGTCTGCGTAAGTGATAAATTTCATTATCTATAATACATTTGAAGAATTCAAAACGTATTTTGATTTGAAAAGTTATTTTATCTTCAACGTAATGTAAGCTATTTCTTCGTGTAAAAATCTTGAAAAATTCCGATGAAAATTGTTCTGAAATGTTTTAGACTCCACTTTGTCGAAATTCAAGGACGTCCATTTACGAATAGAACAGTAACTAATAGCCAGCTCGTGAAATAATGTTTAAAAGTGTTTTAAGACATTAGGGATTACTAATATTAATGAGCTCCAATAGGGAACCTTCACGCGAAGTTTCCACAAGACAAAAAAAGGAACTTCTATAAAAGTTTCGAAACAAATTGCTCAAAGGCAGTGTAATCTACCCGTCCCTGTAGTTTATAAGAGTATTTAAACACTTTTTAAACTACAGGATAAACTACGAAACTTGTTTGAAGACGTTATAAAAACAAAATATTGAGACTAAAGGGTCTTAAAATTAGCGTTAGATCTTTAGAAGTAGACGTTTTATCATACGAACAACGTGTTTTATTTAAGTTGATATTTCTGTTACTTTTAATGAAAGTCCTTCTTTGAATAAATGTAAAAACGAGCGAAAAACTTTACGTCAGCGCTTTAGCTACTGTATGGTTATTTTTATTAATTTAATAAAACGGCCGTCGCCATTTTTACGAAGTTTATTAATTCAATTTTAGGAGCGGTTTCAACCATTACCATGCGAGAGAGCAAATTTTACAAAACTCAATCTCAAAGATCGGATATCACGACCGCTCAGGCAGCCAACCGTGCAAGATGCTGCGTTAAGAGCGCCATCACGTGTCCTGGTTGCTGACTTCCTTCGCCTACGAAGCCGGAATTTATTCACAGCTGTTCCTAAGGGTTCGCTCTTGTGGAATAACCTGAGGGTTTCGTTGCATGGAATGAGTTGATAAAGGGACGTTTTTATCCGACGTGATCATCTTTTCATACTGCATAATAGGATTCATATTTTAGGGTTATTGATTATGAGAGCTCTAAATTTTACTGCTGTCTTTTTATGTCTTTTAAAGGACGTCGTAAATATGAAAATGCCATTGGCAATTTTCCCACAAATTTGTGTAATAATGTTGTTTTCCTTAAAAAGATCATACCTAATATATGATTATCGCTGAATTGCATTGATAGTCCTATTGTAGATAACGGAATTATAGATTTTGAAGGCAATAATTTCGTGAATACGAAAATATTTTGGCAAAAATTGCTAACTTAAATATCAGTATGTTTGGCAACCCCAAATAAATCTCTCTAACAGGACACTATTATTATCTTTGTTTGCATTTAAAAGAATAATATTTCTTGTGTTATAAAAAATCGTGTATATCATTTATTATGCAAATAATAAAGGAATTCAGCCTTACTATTTGTTATTTTTCCATTTGAGGGGAAATTAACATTAGTTCCTGCATATGAAAGTAGGAGGCTTTAATAACTCTAAATAAATTTTACTATTTAAAAATAAGTTGTTAAGCAGCAAAAATTACGGGTATTTAAAAACTGCCTTTTATACTTAAAACTCTACAAATAGCCGGAATATTGTCTCTGGGTGGGCCGAATTAACTACACCCAACTATGCAGTTCCGTATTATTTATTTTTAGAAGAAAATTGTATCTTTATAGAAAGTTGTGGGTGGCGTGAGTAGTCGTTTGCCATAGGTAAATTATCTAAGAGTAAAGTGCTATTTATTTAATAAATATTAAAAACTTCTACAGGAAGCAGTTACTTCTAATATCAATGAGAATACAAATTTGAAATTTCAACGTTCAAAATATCGCAAAATTATTTTTTTCACAAGAAGTAACAAACTAAATTCCAAAATGCACTATATTAATTTACTATTAATAATTAAAGTTTGTTTGCTACTTAAATTACGAGGTAGCAAACTAACAGTAAAAGTTATATATTTTATTCGATATTGTGAATGTACCTGTTTTGACATTTCATTGTAATACAGAAAAATAGAAATATGTGTTCTTGTTTAAAATATTTTCCAGAATGCAATAATCATTTTCAAACATCAATTCCTTCCTTTCAATGTTGCGAAAGATCTGTATCCTTCACAACTTTAGGAAGACTTTTCACATCAATTTTGTAATTGCAAAATTCTCTGCAATTCTCTATTCACAATTATGAGACCGAACAGTTTCAATCAATATCATTTGTGTTGTTTTTTGATCCATAATTCCCTATTATTTGCGATTAACTAATGTCTAAACTTTTCGGTTTCTCACTGAATCTAAAACCAATAATTGGGCTGAACAATTTTCATTGTGCATCCGTTTTTGTATCCTAATAATTTTCACGTCTCTTGTCTTATCAAGTCTTCTCTTATTTACTAGCGATCTCTCGAACATAGTTGACAGAAGCGTATATCCAGGATATTTTATACTAAAAACTGCAATTAATATATATGAAATGTGTATATCGATGAAACGAAACGACTAAAATCCCAGCTCGCGAATCCCACTATTATCACAGAAAAATCCGAGAAGCAACAGAAATCCATAAAAGCCTTAATAACCTCAATAGAGATAGGGTTCCCCTTCCACCGCACCTGGAAACACGTCATTAACTTGACCTGTCCCGTTAACGCCCATACACTCACTGACCGACCCGACCCTACGCACCAGCCTACGCCGCGTACACCGCCTACGTACCACTCTCTGCGCCGCGTACGCCTACATACCTATTTCCTATATATACTGGATCAACGTAGCGAACCTTATCAGTTTGTTCTGATGATGCCATCTGTAATGAGCGGCGAAACGTTAACGGCGAGTTTCTGCACCGACACGGCGATCACCGGAAAGTCAAAAAGTATGAAGACCGGCCGCGAAAGCCTACAACGTTTAGTTTATACGAAATAAAGTTTGTTGACGAATTTTCTTTAAATGGGTGTTAATAAAGAATACAAAAGACCTAATAGATAAATAATTTTAAATTGAATATAGACACTACGTGGAAAATTCAGTAAAGATCAGTGTCTACAACGCGCATTGGGATAAACAGCAAAAAACGGTCGCATTGGAGCTAAGCCGAAAGCTACGGAGATATTTATATTGTTTACTTTTCCTCGTAATACTTTTCCTCGTAATCCTCGTAATCTAGACATATTGAATATGTGAAAAACTCATTTCGCAAGTCCGGCTTCAAATTATTATTTTATTTTTTATAGGAAATATTTTTTTAATTGGTACGCACGTTCAAATGAGTGAGGTGTGACTATTTACCAACCGAATGCAATTATTTTTTAAATTCACAATTAGAACATTAAGCAAGCATTTGAATTTTTTTATTCTGGTAATTGATTGGACAGATATGAGCATTTAAAAACATGTACATTTTTTATTTTGGTGCATTTTTTCATATTTTCTTTGCAATGAAACTTTTACGGATTAACAGGGATTAAGCAGATATTTATATAATGATAATCCTGAATACTTAACAACAAACATGATACCTAATTTTTCGGCGACAAGCTACGCGTTTTTGAAATTTTTCGATTAAAAGGTGTTAACCTATGTTTACACAAAGACAAATCCAATTTTTCAGTGTTTGAGTCATTTTCGGACCAAAACTCTGAAAGAAGTGAAAAAATTGAAAGAAGTATATTATAGCGTAAAATTCGCAGCACGAGTATATATACATATATATTCACCGGAAAGTTATCCCGTTATATCTTATACTATTAAACGCGCTAATCTTGTTTATTTATTCATTTATTTTTGTCGTAGGCCGGTTTTTTAAAGCCACGTAATGTTGGTGATATTTGCAGGATTTAGGGATCAAAGTACGAGGAATCCATTGAGATAAGTGTTAACTTTCAGTGAAATCAATTTAAAAGCTTTTGCTTTGACCACGCGATGGCGCTGCCAAAACGGGCAAGCTCGCTCGGGGGCAGAAAGCAATGTTATTTTTTTAACCCCGAGCGAGCTCGGTCTACCACATACTATTATATGTGCGTAAATGTGTTGATGCATGGGGCAGACATGACGAAATACGCAATTGGTATTGACTTTTGGTTTATATGTATACATGGTTATTCACGATTGACGACACGGAGTATTACGGCTACAATTTTTGATAGAAAAGAAAAATATTTTACAGGGTGTTAGAACCCTATTGGCGGTACATTTCGAAATTATTTTCGTAATACACAGGGTATTCCAAAAACATGAAACGTATGAAAGTTTTACTTTTTTAAACGGTATGCCCTATATTTTATTTCATTTTTAGTTTCTACGATCAAAATAATACCGAGTTTTATTAAGATTTACCTCACCTAAACTAACGGTATTTAAAACATTTGGAATTTTGTGGAGATCTAGTAATAATATTAATAATTTAAATACTGAATATTTATTATTCCGTTTTACATCAAATTCACCCTGATGTGGACCAATTGATTAAATATCTTTTCAAACTGGTGAAAAATTGTAAATAATAAAATTATATTCCTAACGTATATAGGATGTTCAAAAATTAAGTCTAAATACTGACGAGTTTTAAACGGTAATAACTTGTTTAATTCAAAGGGAACTGTATTTTTGCTAAGAGTGGATAAATATGCTAAGAATTTAAAAATATGCTACAGATAAATATGCTAAGAAATAATTGTCTATGGAATACTATTATGCTTCCCTATACCTAACCCTTTAAGTTTTCATGGAAAACACACATTTCTCAGAATCCAAAATTTGCAAATTTAATATTTATCAGGTCACCTATGGTATTTTGACAAGTCAGAATTGCTTGTTACAAACCCAAGGTTATTAACAATATTTTAAATATTACGTAGGCACTAGTTTAAATAATGAATAAAATAATAATAAATGGTGGAAATACATTATAATAAATGTGCAAAATGACGACCGTCGGACTCTAAACACAATCATATCCTGTTTTTAAAACTCTTAGTAACATTTGTTGGCACTTCTGGGTTTATGTTATGGAATGCTTCTCAAATGCGCTCCTTTATATTATTGGTGTTATTGGAGGCGTGTCATAAACGATTCCCTTTACGAACCCCCGTAATAAAAAATCCGGAGGAGTTAAGTCCGGTGATCTTGGTGGACAATTTTTTTATTCACTTCTTCCAATCCATAGATTTTCAAAATACACATTTAAAAATGTTCGGACCCACCGATGGAAGTTTGGGGGAATATGTCTTCTAATAAGACTGGAAATTGATTTATCAAAAAATTCAAAAGCAATATTCAATTTTGGAAAAAATAATGACCAATTAAATATCCTTCCACTAGTCCACCCCACACATTCAGTGACAATCTGTGCTGAGTATTAATTATTCTAAATTGATGCGGATTGGAATCCGAATAGTAATGAAAATTATGTCTGTTAACGGATCCATTGTTGTGATATGTGCATTCGTCACTAAACAGACCACAATTAAAAAAGTTTTCATTTTCTGCAACTTTGTCCAACCACACGTACAAAATTCAATTCGTTTCGCAAAATCGTTTCAGAAAGTTCTTGGTGAACTGGATTTTATAATTATCTTCGAAGAATTCTTGAGACGCTTGCTTGGCTAATATTGGTATTTGGCGCAATTTGGTTTTGACCTGTACAGGGATTTTCGATTACAGAGGCAATCACCGCAAATTCATATTCCTCGTTTCCTGTCACAGGTTTCCTTTTCGTGTATTTTGCGTGGTGCGCACCTCCTCTTTGTCTAAATTGAACCAACAGTCTTTCGAAAACTGCTTTATTTAGGTGATTTCGGTTAGGAAATCTTAGATCTTAAATCCGCGATGCCAGTAAAGCAGTTTTGCAGATATTCTCCATGAATAAACACCATATCAATCCGTCTTTTCGATAATTATTCATTTTGAATGAAAAGAACAAAAACCAAAATCTAACTCTACCACTAAAAGATGATTTGTACAGATATACTTTTACCGTAAACGTAAATCAAGGGAAAATACGGTATACTATTTTGTTATAATATATTAGATGTAAATAAACCACTAAAGGAATTTTTACAAGAAAAAAAATCGCGAGCCGGGAATCGAACCCGTGTCTCCCGCTTTCCAGGCGGACGTTCTGACCGTTCAGCTATTCGGCGATCTTCCCCACCTCTTTGGGATTTCCTTCCTTAAACACCTGCACCTACAGTTGGTGAGCGCTTATACAAGCCTGTTTTCACAGAAGGAACGCAAGGTCAAATCATCAGCACAAAGTTATCGGGTTTTTATTGATTCGCTATTCGCCTGATTTCAAAAAACAAAATTAGTTCAGATTTCTGTTCA
>JAWQRJ010003645.1:0-11820 GCA_033557515.1 Diorygopyx duplodentatus | reverse complement strand
GAATGTTAGCTGTTACGAATAAAACAGTAGAATGATAATTTTTTTGTATTGAAACAACAAGAAGTTAATTGAAAGCATTGATCGATCAAATATATTAACTATTACGTATTCAGTTAGGAATAAATTATTTTTTTAGGAATTTTGAATGTTCTTAAAAACTAAATTTCTGAAAAGGAAACATATGCTACCTTTTACAGTATGATACTAACTGCTACTTAGCCAATCAATTAGCACTGATAATAAGTTACACCAGCAGTTATCCTATCCTATCCTATACGATTAAACGACGCATTTTTGTATGTAATTTTGTATGTATTCCTCAGACCGGAAAGACGGCTTTAAGTTGTCGGCCGATATTTGCAGGATTTCAATAATCCGGTACCAGGAATCGATTGAGATATGCCCCGACTTTCACTAAAATAATTTCATATTATTGAAATTATTGAGAAAAATTAGTTACTGAGTTATTGAGTTACATCAAACCACACTATTTCCTATACTGAACAACCTTTTTGGATTATCTAAGATTTATTCTTAACAACAATTATTTTTCCTTTGAAGGGGTAATTTATCGTAAACAAAATTGGAACACCTGTGGACTCTCTCATCAACCTCATTCTAACCGAACATAGTGATGGATTATATTTTCTGATACCAAGAGATTGATAAAACGGTGCATATATTTAACGGTGTTAATAATCCGATTTACGGTAGAGATGGAGAAAAATGATTCGTACTTTTTTTGATAGAAAAGTAATAATAATCTGACGATAATACCATAATAATAGACTGGTATACAAAACCCACATTTTCAGGACTCATCAACTTCTTTTCCAGTTATTCTTTTCAACATAAGATTAATACTTTAAAACGAATGAAAAACGATAGAATTTTGAAGAGATGCAACACTGAGTTGCACACATCAAATCTCACTAAATTAAAAGCAATCTTTCATTAAAAGCAATTTTCACGTTTATATAATAGATAAAATATCATTCCATAATAATGATTCAAACATAAGAAAAACATTTACCCACAGTCAACATTTTTGACCTGTTATCTAAAAATATATATTTAAAAAACTAATGTACCTTCCAGGTTTATTTATCCTATAGAATTAAAGACATTTTAGCACCGCAATTACCATTTACATATCCACTTAAAGTAAGTATTTTATTCTGCAAAATTAAACATAAAGATCCTTTATTGTATAATAGTAATTATGAGTATTGTATTAATTGTAAAGACTGTAATGGGTATTTATATTGGTGTCACGACTCAGTGGCTAAAAAATGTCAGAACACTGCATAAAACCGATTGTAGATAATCTGCGCATTCGCTGTATATATAATTGGTAAGGCTATAATGAATTTTGATAATGTAGACGTTTTAGTTAGAGAAGTCGATCGATCGAATAGATTACTTTTAGAAATGTTGCACATCTAATTAACGCGTAGTACTATTAATTTCAAATGTTGATAATTTAAGTACAATTTATTTATTTGGACTAATGAAAGAAAAAATAATACAGTACATAATAGATTAACCAAAGTTTAAATAACACAACATTCACTATTTTTTTTAACTGTAGGTATTCCTTTGGGATCGTTCCATTTTTAAACATGTTCTCGTTACCGCACGTCCGCCTTGTTGTTCGTCGTAATTGTGTGAACGTTTTAATATGTTAATTCCTCAACAACGCACTATTTTCATGTCTCACAAATGTAAGCTACCGATTATTTATTTACTTGTCAATTGATTTTTAGACTAAAAAATAAATCAATATTCTGTAACATTTGTGAGTCATGAAAATGGTGCTTTGTTGGGCAATTAACATATTAAAAGTTTGATTCAATTGCGACGAACAACAAGAGGATGTGTCAAACCAAATGAATCACATAGAATGAACAACGCTTGTTATGGGATATTACAGCTTGTTGCCAAGGTATACATCCAAACTTGTTACTGTGAGAGCAAACTTCATTATTTCTCCAACTTCCTTAGATAGATTAATCTAACATTTTGTGGGATATGTATTAAAGAAGGGATAGCAATCGTCAGATTCTCTAATTTAAGACGATCATATCAAGAACTAACGCCATATACACACAGTGAAAGGCATAGTCCCAAAGGTGATACTTCTACATCCCACTCTGTTAACAATTTCTAACTTGTTCACTTACTCACTTACAACCTACGTACTCATAAATAAGTACATGGAATTGCTGTATAAGAAACTTTAATACCATCTTTAATATCTGCAATACATGTATTAGAATTGCGTTGGAATTCAAAGCCAGCAGAATTTTATCTTACGTCACCATTGCAAGGAGAGCTTGGTTCACAGTACACCTCAACTTGCTCAGTTCTCTTTGAGGATCTAATTTTCGAATCGCTTTTGTGATCCAGGGTTGGTGGAATAGTTGGAGAGATGACACAGAAATCGATATTGCAGTGGACTCCTTAAAATGGAAGGTGTTTAATTTCCAAAAGATTTCAAAGTTCACAGTAAATGAATTGTCTGTCATAAAATATCTTTATCTAGATCTTATTCTGAAACATTGATTATGCTAATCATCAATTTCGATACCTATCATTAAAAATATCGCAAACTTCGCGATATAGGGCGTTCTATAAGAAAAACCACTAGTTTTTCTTATTGTTGCTACTAGTCCTGAAAACAGTATTCTTGGGAACATTTCCGGTATCACTAGCGAATCTGCCATAATTTCAAACCCAAGTTTATTAAATTATAAAGAAACAAATTAGCAATTCGCCAGATATTCGTTGCGTTACAGATTTTTGTTGTAATCTGTATATATACATCTTTTTTTTGTAAAAGTTTGTGTTAACAAGGAACTAAAAGCACAAACTCTTAAACTGATAAATTGTCTTTTATTTCTTGTCTGAGCCACGTATTAATATCAGCTAGACAAAAAATATTATTGCAGATACAATGCCTACTTAAAACTTCTCAACGAATAAGATCTAATTCAACAATTTGCAAAGACTTTATTGTTTTAATACATTACCACTTCCGACTTGTGAGGGAGTAACATATCGATGTATCAACCAAGACATCTCTACAGGAAGAGGGCGATCTTGCCTACCTTTCGCCATTATAAACGAATTTTGAATAACTAATGATTGGTAGAACCATAGCCCCTCAAACCAACAAAACGTATATTATGTAACGGAGAAACGAACCGATACAAACGGACGCTAGTGCAAACGCTAGGACGAGCAATAAGGAAAAAACTTGTACGGTTAAGCAGAATGCTACATATAGCCCTATTGTGGTTCTTCAATTGGAAATTACCATGATTCGGCAAAAAATAGCAAATAGTACCAACTTATTGTATTATCTTCTTACTGAAAAAAAAACCTTGTGTTCACCTTTCTCGTTAATGACTATAAAGGACTATAAATAAGTTATCATGTGTTTTTTTATCAGGCATTGGCGAAAAATGTTTCCCACTTGTAGATAAAAATCTACCGTAAAGACTTATTAATGACCACAACTGCTGCGCATAATAAGACATAACGACCATCGTTTATTTCCCAGAACAGCTCCTCCAAAATTATTGCTACAAAGCGCGGTTGCTCGGTCCGTATTTACTAAATGCTTAATTTACCATGTAGTGGGAACGCAGTGATAAAAGTTTCTCCATTATCTCCGCCTAACATAATCAAAAAGTCATTAGTCTATCTTTTTCTCCATGTCTTTCTGCTCTCATAGCTTCGCAGGAAAACCAGCTTGCTTTTATAATATTGTGACCGGTCGTCGTGAAAATGAAGCATCAAAACAAGTGGCGCCTTCACATTATTTTATGTTTACATCTATTTTTGAAAAAAATGTGTCGAAATTTTTAATAAATCTAAGACTCCTTCGCTAGGCCAGTAAATTGCATATATTTCCTACTATGTTCTAGTGTATTCAAGTCCATACCTACTGTAAAATTGTTTTTCTTTAAAGGCGTGAAAGACTGTGTGTAGAGTGTTTGAAATGTCGCTCTAGATTGGTTCACGCAGATTTAATGAAACTTTACCAGAAGAAAACCGCAGCTCGCTGCCTAATTGACATACTGCTTTAAATTTCTATTCTTGGTCTTCTCGCCTGACTCCGGCAGATTTCAAAAATTAGTTTTGAACATTAAAATGGAGTTATATGTTTATGTCCGATTTTGAACCATTGTCGATATAACCAGATCGAGAAGTTTAAAAATAATTTGCATTTTCTTTTCAACAAGGTAGGATTGCAAACGATTGGAAATAGTAAATGTCTGACTGAATCATCTATTATTTACCTGCAACTAAATACAGTTGTTAATGTAATTATGTGCAATATTGCCGATGGGTCCAACAAACTCTATAATTGCAAAAGTACATTTTGTTTAACGCCGAAGCTCAGTTCATTAGGATTCATTAGGATTAACATTCACCATGATGGAGCGCCATTCATTAATATCAGTGGCGTAGCACAACATTTTTAGACTCATTTCCCTAATAATCGAATTGACCGACCTGAACCCTCGAGATTAAATGGTGGCGGATTGTATAATTGGTGTATATGACAAAAGTGAAAGCAATGTTATTTAATTTTACGTGTAACATTTAAAAGTTAGTTTTATTTAATTGAATTGTTAAGTGATTAATCAAAATCCAATAAATCAATGGTTTTTGCAATTTTAAACCAAAATCTTTACTGAATTTAGTTATTTTTGCTTGGTCGCTCCACGGTTAGTATTTAGCAGCTTAATGCTTTATTGGTGGTAAATTTGGTATAACTTGTTAGCTTAACGTACTAAATAGCAAGCTCTTTTTAAAATTTTATATCTAATTATCCATTTCATAATTTCAAACGATTTACAATACTTATACCAAGGAAGCCACGGTATAAGACTACTTCTTTAATTTTTATATTTGTCAATATAGACAGCAACCTTTTGGAAAATTTAAAATAATATATGTGATTTAATATACTACAACCATATTTGAATTTGGAATACTTTTTCAATATTCTTATTTAGATCGAAAATGGCATAAACTGTTTCAAATTTGTCCCAAAATATACGTTAGCTTTAATGTTGATGAGTTGTTTTTTTCTGAAATGAAATGAAACCAAAAAGAAAACTTAGGTAACTTCGTTAATTAAAACGCCCGGTACCGGTTTCAATCTACTAGATCATCTTCATCCGAAACTGCAATAGTGAAAAAGGAACAGAATAAAATATAAAAGTTACAATTAAAATCGACAAAATCAAAGCTTACAGTATTAAATGTAAAATGGTCTGCGCAAACATACAGAAATTAAAAGTTATCCACCGAAAAATAAAAGCGAAAACAAGCAAAATTTAATAGATTAAAAATATGAAAACGTACACAAAGTAAACGCCCGACAGTAAATGAAATATAAAAGAAATGTACTGGAAAAGCAGATGTCGAAAAGGAACAAGAATTTAAAAATGAATAAAACTTGTTGGTAAGCGGCACACATTCCACAACGTTACAATTTTCTTTTAAATCTAGAACGGAAAATAAAGATTTATTGTCAAAATTCGTGTGCTCATTAAGCAGAATTTTTTCGATAATAATTTTTGATTATTTTTGATTTTGCTCTAAAAGTCCACCTCTTTGCCTTTATTAACTTAATGCAAAATTTTAACACAAATAATCTAAATGGTGTCCTTTTTTAAGGTGGCGTATGAAGTGGCGTAAAACTAGGCTTAGTTTTACGTTCGTAGATACGGTTTGATAATTTACGACCCGTTTGTCCTAAATTTATACGAAACTTTTTTCAACCACAAAAAGCATAAAATCAAAATATAGATCTCAAGTCACTGACTAGCAACTTAATGTTTGTTAACAGGTATATTACCAAAAGCTTTGGCAAACTTTGTGTAGACATAGTAATGTAACAATAATTTTTATGTTTTAGCAGTTAAAATTACAGTTAGCATTATAAAATAATAAAATATCTTCTGCATTGTATGTATTATTATTAACTATATACAAGTATACATTTTCTTTGAAAAAACTTTATTTTAGATTGTGCTCTAGGGTACGAAAACTTGGGCGCACTAGTGGATCTCCAAATTATTTAGAAAGAAAAAATATGGAACATCCTACGTAAAATAAGACATCAAATGTTGAATAATTAGGATGTTATTTGTTGAGAAAAATGTAGTACAAGAACAGAAAGAATGTTCAAGCGTGTACACAAATTTGTTCGGAAGTAAACGGCACTCAACATAATCACAAATCAACAAACTTTGAGCACTGAATCTGAATATCCCGTTTTTCTGTTTGTTATAACCTCTTGCAATTCTTGTGTGTAATACTACTTTATTACATATATTTGGTACAGTCGTTTGGAAATTTATTGTGTTGGCCAACTATTATGCTGTTTGTGTAATTTACTGTGTAATATTTACTTGCAAATAGTACGTGCCAATATCTCTCTACTAGTAATCTAGTAACATTTTTTATTGGCATATGTTTCAGTATTTGACATTTTTCCTTAATATAAGTATGCAGTAACTTAAAAAAATATTTTAAATTATGTTTTAATTAACTTAGTAATTAATAAACTCTGCTGTTTTGCAATGACACTGCACCTTCATTATTAAAATACATTTTGAGGTGGTCTCTAAATTCCCTGTCAAGCCGTGCAACAAATACGATTGTCTGGCAAGTCCTGGCAATCGTATTTGTTGCACCTCAGATATCCAAGTTCCTGGAATAATTTCACCCGTATCTATATTTTCTTCGCCAACAGATCCTGGCTGACAATAACTGTTCGGAGCAGTTTTCCTTAACCAGTTATGTAAAGCACAACATACTTTAATAATTTTGTCTGCAGTTGATAAACTGCACTATATTTTCTTGTCAAAAATCTTAAATTTGCTAACCAAAATACCGAAGACATTTTCAATAATACGTCTATATTTTCTTCCTTGGTCAAAGGTACGCTATTATAAGTTTTGGTTAAGTATCTCTTCAGAGGAATCGCATCATCAGCAACAAGACCATACCCTTCTGAAAGTGTATTATTTTCTAATGCTGTGTATAAAGAACAGTTTTGATGTTTTCCAAAACTGTTCCATCTGATACGATCCCATTACAGCCAACATCAATATATGTAAAACAATACTTATGATCAACAAGCGCCATTAAACCAACGCTGTTATGACCTTTGTAGTTAAAAAACTCGGTTCCATCTGCTTTGAAAACCACGGGAAATTTTTTCCCACTGCTCTGTAGTCCCTGGGGCCTAAAAAATAAATCTAGAGTTATAGTGATGATGAAACCGGGTATTGAAGTTTAGGATTAAACATTATTGATATACATTTATGTTACTAATACAAATACATTTTTTTGAACTAATTTAATGTAGAAATAAATAAATGAACATCAAGAATCCTAATTATTCTTTGCAGCAACCCTCCCCCAATACTTTCTCTACCAACGTGGTATCTTCCAATGAAAATACCCATGATGAGGAAGATTGCAGTCTTGCTGCAGATGTTGTAGAAGAGAATTCAATTAGTTTATTCTTAATGACAAGGTCAAAACAACACATATTTTTCTGAGTAAATCAATTATTTGTTTGAATAAGAAAATGTTAGTTTTTAAAAATGTATCTCTGCAATAAAAATAATTTCAAGCCATATTTAAGCTAATTTGTACTTACTTTTATAATATTCTTTAACAACTACTTTAACTACTACTACTTCGCAGACTTCTGGTATAAATTGTTATGTTGTGGGCTTTGAAACACGAAACAAATGCTTCTATAACCATATTGAAGAGTTCTATAACTATTTCCAGTAGCTGAAAAATGAAGTGTCACTTTCAATTTTATACGAGCTGGTATTGCATCTCTCATTAGATTATCGGAACGTTGAATTGTAGGTGGTACCACAGTTAGCAGAATTGTAAATTGTTTAGGAGATAATCGAAGACACAATCTATATTCCTCAGGATTGTCTGTTGACAGTTCATTTGAAAGCAAGGCAGATGCTCCTCTTGTATTTCTTCTACTAATCCATTTTCTAACTCACAGTTTTTTTCTGGTACATTCTTCCTCCTTATGCGAGTCATTAATATCTTGCATAAGGAGAATTTATCTCAATGAATTTTGAACGCAAAATTTACGACCGCGAAGGGCCATATTCACATCAAAACTGCTACTAGTACTAGTATAAAAAGAAATAGTTTTGTGTTCAGACGCTTACTAACTTTGGTGAAAACAGTATCGAAAGTTGATATTTATAACACTTACGGCACAGCAGAAAAAAATGTTTTAAGTGACGAAAACCCGGAACCTCAACTACGATGTGCGTCTTCAAACATTGAGATTAACTTAATAACATTAAGTGAAAGGAAAGATGCAATATCTCACTCATTAATTATTATTATATTGTTTTGTTACCTTAATGGTTTACCTTTATTTTTTTTTGATTCCAACCCAAACTATAGGTTTATATATGTATCACAAAATCATTTGGGTTTGACTTCTCATATCTCACAAACTATGTTGCAAGTCCAAGTCTATGCCAACCATGTGCCAAATTTTACTAATTTCTGAATCAAGAATCCATATCCTCTTATATATGTGTGATCAAAATTGACCGCAAAAACAAATTTGCTTCTGTTGTTTTTTAATTTGATCAATCGGAAAAAGGCGACTTTTACTGTTCGTTGTGTTGTTTTTGTCCCTTTTATTATACCAGAACTAGAATTAGAATTCGTTAATCATTTACATTACACCTTATTAGATTTATTAGTCGAGCAAATTGCGGAAGCTGACCAAAACCCTTTTAAAAAATTGGTTGTATTTGATTTTGGTGACCAGAAGAACATCAGAATGGTACTCACTGTTTAAATCAGAAGGCGATGATAACTAACTGTCTTCCTTTTTATTTCAGAAAACCCTCGAATAACAAAAATGTCGGAAATGATGAGTATACGAATTATTCGTCCAAAAATATTAAACAAACAACCGTGGCAGATTTCATAAGAAAATCGAATCGATGTTGAGGTGGGAAGTCGGAGTCTAACCAGACTCATCCAACCAACATGATAGTACATGCCATGGCTTCATTCTCAGCTACGCTAACAGCAAGTACGCACGTCCCGACATTAGTTAACGTCACTAGCCTGCATAATAGAACGAACATCACCAACATAGAAAATCTACATCCCGACTGGACGCAGCTGTTAATTTTAGTTGTAAAAGCGTGCATATTCGGTACGATAATTCTGTGCGCGGTATTCGGAAACGCTCTGGTGATAATAAGTGTACATAGACACAGGAAGCTCCGGGTGATTACGAACTATTACGTGGTGAGCCTCGCTATGGCTGACATGCTGGTCGCTTTGTGCGCCATGACTTTCAATGCCAGCGTCGAACTTAGCGGCCAATGGTTGTTCGGCGAATTCATGTGCGACGTGTGGAACTCTTTAGACGTTTACTTTTCGACAGCCTCTATACTCCATCTCTGTTGTATCAGTGTAGACCGGTACTACGCGATCGTCCGACCGTTAGAATACCCGCTTACGATGACCACGAAGACTGTCAGTTTTATGTTGGCCAACGTTTGGATACTGCCGGCGTTGCTAAGTTTCACGCCAATCTTCCTCGGTTGGTACACTACCGAAGAGCACAAAGTTTACAGGTTGGAGAATCCCGACTCTTGTGATTTCGTCGTTAATAAGTACTACGCTATTATCAGCAGTTCGATAAGTTTTTGGATACCCGGCATCGTCATGTTGACGATGTACTTGAGGATATATAAAGAGGCCATAAGGCAACGGAAAGCCCTGTCGAGGACTTCCAGTAACATTATACTCAACTCGATACACCAGCACAGGACGTCTACTTATAACCCGAGATACACCGAACACTTTCTCCATCCGGCAGATGGAGAACTCATGACAATCGGACAGATAAACGGTAGGAGAAGTACGAGTTCCGGATCTGCCATTTCGTATGGCACCGCATCCGGGGATAATAGCAAAGCCGCGACGGAGCTCAACATCAACGGTAAGTAGCGGTAAATTTCAAAATCGATTCTTATTAGACCGCCTAATTTTGCTTAACTTTAATCATTAGGCGCTTCCACGAATGCGTCGTGGTTTACTATAAATTGAGAGAAAAAACATAAGGTGGTGTTTACAATAGATGAGTGGTGTTGTTAATATGATGCTAACTAACTATGCTTTATTGTGGGTATGAAGCTATACAATAGCATTCAATACATCTATTCCGATAGTGTCATCTTTCTTGTGGCAAAGAACTATTTAACCGCCTCATACTACGAATTTTAATCACTAGAGTCGCGTTAACGGTTGTGTTGTGGCTAATTACAATGTGGAGATTACTATTGGTATGCAGCAGAGCTTTAGGAGATAAAACAGTGGATGGTGGGCACAATAGATGAATGGTATTGTTAATGTCACGGTTAATTAACTATATTGTACTGTGAGTATGAACCCATATAGCTGATATCAATGTAGCACCAAAAAAATTGCACAATATAACTGGTGTTTACTTGAAAAGAGCTTTTTTATGAAATAGTTTCTATGCGATTTCCCATAACCACACGTTTACTAAAATAATCATTCTAAATCAGGTCTGATTGTTTCCAACAAATTTGGGTGGAGGCGCCGGGTTTATAAGAAACATTCTATTAAACGGAATTTTACCGATGCGCGATCTTTTTTAAAATAAAAATTCGTCACAAAAACCACATGTTGGTTAAATATTTTTCGGTCATGGAATATGATTATGACAATAATGATAGTCTTCATAGAAATGTTGAAAACAAAGACGTTTCTTACACCATAAACGTCGCAAGACAACAAGCTTATTATTAATACTATATAATGCTACAGAATTTACGCTGATGCGAAAGAAAACCTAACTGGATTTTCAAATTAGGGACGTCTTTTATTAAGATATCCACGTTTATACCAAGAACATTTATTGTGAGTTAATAACTGTAATTTAATGATTCCTTTAAGCGTTCCTTTCGTGTAAATGTATATCACAACTTCATCGGAAAAATTTACAAGATTTTTCCAGAATTTAAAACCAAAAACATCTAAAGTCTGCATTCATGTTGCCTTTTTTGGTACTGTCAGGATTTTCGCATTTTTTCCTCAGATAATTCGCCCTGGAGTTCAACTGGACAGGGTCGACTCCAAGAATCAAGTAACAGTGTACTTTCAGATCCAGTATTCCGGACTGGATGTTAGTTTATCTGATGCTGACGTAGAGATGTAGATATTTACTGGTCGGAATTATGATTCTTGCACTCGAGGTCCAAATATAATATATTATATTTGTCCACTAATCCACTATTATAATATAGTGGATTCTTTTAACACTAGCCCACCCATATTGGCAATGTCAATAAGTTGGTTATCAGTCTGTAGGATTTGTTGAATAATAGTTGCAAAATGTTGAGAGTTAAATGTAAAGGAGTCGGTTTCACCGGTGTACGGTTTTAGGATTTGGGCAAGGTATTTGCAGAGTCCATAGTTCGGTGAATCTACGGTTCTAACAACAGGTCTGAGTGGAACGTTAGGTTTGTTGATTTTATGAAGATCGTACAGTTTAAAAGATTTGGAATTGTGAGAGATTAAGGCTTTTTGTACATCTAAGGAAAGAGATGATTATTTAATTACATTCGTGATGTAACGTTCAATACGGGATGTGGAGTACAGATTTGACCTTTTGTTCATACTCTTGGCTATCAAGTACAACAGTAGCGTTGCCCTTGTCAGCTCTAAGTAATTTCTTTAACATTATAG
>JAWQRJ010003644.1:0-11823 GCA_033557515.1 Diorygopyx duplodentatus | reverse complement strand
ACATAGTAAAATTTTATAGCCTGGATTTTTATTTAACACCTCTTCAAATGTTGTAATTTTGTAATTGATATTGTAATTAGTCATTTCTTTTCGAGGTTTCGTCAGCAGTGCGGCTTCTATAATATTTCTGTTCGCAAGTTTACAACTGCAGGCAGGCAGCGATTCTCAACATTTTATTGGGCAATTGTACTTCCATTTGAATTCTCGTCTTCTTTGTACATAGTTTTTTTAAGAAGAGAATTAGAAAAATATTGAATTATATTTAGATTAAATAATAAAGAATTTGTTTATTTTTCTCAAAAAACCAAATATTTATTTATCATCAAAAATCCCAAATATTTATTTAAGTACGAAAATATTTATTTAAATAAAGATCCGGGCCCTACAATATGGGTATTGCTATTAACCATAAAGCTATTTGTTTATGTTATTATTATTATATAATACCCCATTAGGGTATTCTTATAATATGTGTTAGAAAGCAAAATATCTGCTTGAGAAATTACTTTTTAAATTCTGTATTCTTTTTAACTGCGCAAAAATCGTAAAATTTCTTTACAGTATAATATTCTAAGAATAATTCTATTAGTATTACAAATGTTAGAGTGAATGTACACTTCTGGTTATGAATTTATTAATTCTACCGTACATGTTTCAAACCTTGTGACCCACCTTCAGAGCTACCACCTCGCAACTTTCGTGTTTATTTTATGTGACTAGTAACTATGTGATTAAAACAACTATCGGTTTAAGAATTTCGTTTAAAAAGGTTTGATTATTGTCATCATATGGAATGACACCTAACACCATATCTATTGTTTGGGTGGAGCAGGAGTGAGCACCAACGCACACATGTCGATGATTTTTGTTGTTGTCATAAAAAACGAAAAGGATTTTTTTTGTGGCATCTTATTAGGCGGATTATTTCGCACTACTTTGTCCATTTAAGTGACCTAAGCTGCTTTAAGTTTGGACACGGCCCTTGGGACATGGTTATGGTGTTCTTTTTATATGTCGTTTTGTTATAATATATCATGCATTATCTGTGTCGCCCTTAAATTTTTAGTGATATTGAGTGACATGTGTCCGTCGGTTCCCATGGAATAATCTGTATTTATTAGTAATTATTATTTATTGCATAAAATAATAGATAATAAATGCCTGATCGTATAAAATATTTGTATTATTTTATAACAATATTTTTTTATGTCATTACTAATTAATATAGAAAAATGACACACGCAGATGTCACTCAATATCACTGAAGGGATATTAAGTGACACTATTAAAAGAGGGGAATATAATATTTAATCACAAGAATAAAAAGTTAATTAAAAAAATACATTAGAATGATATAAAAACACTGCACAATAGAACGAAATCATCTATTAAACCAACTTATGTATAAATAATAAACATAATTTATTGTGACGGCAATATGCATTTTCACAAGTAACGACATTAATTAACCGGTGTTACGATATCCATAAAATCTCAGCCATAAAATTTATACATCAGATAACAGATTTTTCGCGATAACTTTCTTAAAATTAAAGATATGTTCAATCTACTTGCACCACGAGAAAGCTTATTGTTCTCCGCATCTAAAAGTGAGCGGACTTCTCAGTAATTACAATTTAAACAATTACAACATTTTAACAATTACGTCGCACAGGAAATTATCTACTCTTTATAAATCTGTAACCAGCAATGGTATATAAATTGCCTCCCTCTATCTCTTTCTGTTTACAGCAATAAAATCCCAGCCATAAAATTTATACATTGTTTCTCCATATGAGGTTTTTTTGCGACAACTTTCTTAAAATTAAAGATATGTTAAATCTGCTTGCACCACGAGAAAACTTGTTCTTTTCCCCATCTAAGAGTAAGTCGATTTCCAAGTAATTACACGAGAAAATAATTGTGAAGCCAACGGTAAACCCGAGATTTTTTTAATTCTTCCTTCATCATTTTCCTACTCTATGTATCTTATTATTTTGCTCAATTGATCATTATGATTGAATAAAATGGAACAGCATTAATTTTTTGGATAATTGTTTTTTTAATTAGATTCTAGCACAGTAATGATTTCGTTTTAGATTTTGGTAGGACAGATATTTATGAGAACCTTTAGGTTATGATAATTCTTGTTTCAAAATATTATCATATTTTGGCAATAAAGTTAGTATACCTACATCAAAAATTGCCATTATAACTGTTGTCTATAACCGTGCAGAAAAATTGAAAAAATAAAGGAAAATGCCAGGGTATTTATATGATCTGACCAAATACTACAAAATAAAGCCGACAGAAAATTCTAAGAAACCTCCTTTCTGAGAAAATTCTTTATAAGAAAGAAGAATTCTAAGAAAAAAATATTTGAAAAAGTAAACAGAAATAATAGCTTGGAATCCGGATTTTTATTTTGTCATAACAGGGGCAGACTTAGAAATATAAACAAGTGTTGGCGACAGTCTGACGTTTAGCCTGCACTTTACGTTTGCCGAATAAAAAATCGACCGTCGGCGAAGGGCGATTTTTTAAAACTGCTAGTTTCTTCTCCTTTATTTCACCTTAAAAAATAACAAAATTCACATGAGATTTCTATGTACACAGCAATGCATTTTAAATAGATATATATCATTATAAAAAGTAATTTAAATATTTGATTATAAAACAAATTATAGATTTTAAAAATAAGATTTAGAACTTCAATTCTTCTTCTTCAATTGTTGTATTATAAAAATGTATCAAAACAAAAATTCTATGTACCTTTTTTTACTAGTTTTCAAATATCTCAAGATTTTTTGAACTCATCGACCTCGACGCCTTAATTGTCAAATCGACAAGTGAACATATCTTTAATTTTAAGAAAGTTATTACGAAATATTAACACCCTATAAGTTTTATGGCTGGGATTTTGTGGATATCGTAACGCCGTCAGAAATTACTCAAATAATAACAAACCAAAAATTGACACACGATACTGTCACCCTTTAAAAATTAGTATCTTCAAATCAAGGAAACAATATTTATTAAGTTGTATTGTCCGTTGAAGGTTCAGTAATTTCAATTCGAAAACAGAATTTTGGTATTAGAAACATTTCACTACACGGATAACGTTTCACAGCAACGCCAAAATGTGCAAAATTTTATTTTTCATCTTAGTACAAAACGTATTTGAATATACATAACTTAAATTTCACTTTCGCAAATGCATTGCACACATTTTTGTTTAAAATAAAGTGTAATATCAAACGCTTCTAATCTCTTTGTAATCTGCCTCCATTTGTAACAGAAAAATACTAATATCCTTAATAAGCGAAATAATTGGGAACATAAAAAAATAGCAGACAGAAAATTGCTTAGTCCATCAATCACACATTGTTCTTGGAAAACCCAAACCGAAAACATTCTCGCGAAATTAATACACTGCCGGACAATGGTCCTTTGTAACAGAGAGCTCGCCTCAATTTTTAAATCTGTTAACTCCGCTCGAACCCAAGGCAACTTTACCTGATATTTTGTCTCCTGTCAGACTAATGAAATGTCCATTTACTATTAATCTATCGGCCGGTGAAAAATATTACCGAGATACGATCTTTTTTTACCCCCAGATAAACCGGTACCCTCCTTCTCTGACCTTTTTCATTTAGGGAAAAAGGACCATTAAATTTTTTGACGTCAGGTATTAAGAGAGCATTAACGAAGGCCCCGGTCAAAAAGACGTTTTAGAAAATAATTTAAAACTTTGTCGGTCCACAGCTAGGCGGCATACAGGGACCTGTAGAGCGGTGGTTTTGGTTTAATTGTGAAACTAAAACTGGTAAATTACTTTCATATTTTATGGGACCTTCTTGGGGTGTCCGTACACACGCTCAGGTAAAAAATCGAGAGTGAGAAGAGTATTCTTTTGAAAACACGTTGCTGGGTCATTAAAAACGATTCCGTAAATACCAGTAATTACAATTATCTCCAAAATATTACAGAATCTAGATGATATTCCTATAATAAAATACCATAATAGATCTCAGAGTCACCTGTCAAAACTCCTGCAACACCCTGGCCTGGAGTCCCGTTTAAAGCCGAAAGAAAAATAACCCTATCTCCAGGCAGGTGATACAATGAAATACCATGGCCTAGCTCAACGTGGCATGGGCACATTCAGTCGGTACATCTACTGTTTTGACCTTTATCTTGATTTGAAAAAAAGAAAACACAATGGGGATTTGACTGGTTTTTGTTCGGAAATTTTAATTACATCTAAAATCTAGATGTTACCCCATCCATTGTCTACGGTAAAGTCGTGTTACCATTCGAGGGTTCTTTTTTTACCTGGCGTCACTAAATCGTGGTTGAAAAATTAAATTATGTGCATGGGGATGGCATTCCGAACAAAATCCTCATGAATTATTTAAGGTGGCAAACATCTGTGGGTTTCAATTTTAATGATCCGAAAATTTGTTGTAATACATTGATGTTACGCTGTTAAAAACGTTTTTATTTAACATGGAAAGACCGATAAATTACTAGCTGCGAATGTGAAAGAACTCATAACAGATTGGAAATATACAGGAATTTAAAATAAGACACTTTCTACTGATGCGCCACCATAACGTTCTTGTTTCGAATACGTCCAAAATACCGATAAATATATGGGTACTCAAAAAAATGTTTTGCAATCCGCACTAAACTCTTCCACCAGTTGGGTTTCCTATTCAATTAACCTCTTTGCATGTCATTTAACGCGATGGGCCATAAAATTCTCAGCCTCAAAGACTGTTCAGGGTAATGTATTCATTTTAGTGGAAATTTACATAATAGCACTTTTTGAACGGTGATTTAAGGCAAGGATTAGATTTTAAGCAGGCTTGTGTGAATTTAGATGACAAATACGGCGGTTGTTCAGTAATGTTTAAATTTAGGTTAATTAATCTCCCTTTAGTAGCAGCCTACTTTAGTAAAAGCAATTTGAAAGTTTGGAGGAAATAATAGGAAAAAGATTCAAAAGTTAATGGTTTGTGGACAACTGCTCCGATGTTTATTTTTAAATCGCCTTCTTTTGGCATAATTTACACTTTTATATCTCAACCAGCGGCGGCGCAAAAGAGTTCAACTCAAAAATTTTAAATAGCAATAGAAGGCAAGTAATTATTAGGAGTATTTTTTATTATTTTAATTTTTTGTGAAATTTTATGGCTGATGAAGTTTTTTTCTGACTTCTGAATTCTGACTTCAAACATTTTCCTATATAAAGCGGAAATGGAATGGGTGAGCAATTTTCGCGTTACATTGTGTTATTGAATTCGTTTCTTTTTTACTCTACCTTGTTATCGTATGTCGTGTAAACAGTGTAGGTGGGTTCTATTTTAATATAACCGAATTAATACTTCCTGTGTTTTTATCAAGCTATTGTGACAATGGAATTTTTTATCGCAGTCCAATTACTATAATTACGTACTAAACATATTGTTATTAATCGTCTGCCAAGCACAGCATATTTATATCTTTCTGTCAGCACCTTACAATCCGCATACTCCGTTTTTCGGAGGTTGGTTACAATGTATAAAGCCATAAAACTAGTTGACGAGTAAGCAGTAAAACAAGATTAGGAGAGCGTATTCATGAAAGTAACTGATTGCGTTTCCTTAATCAGTAGTATAATACGTGCAAAATTCATCATCATTGCAACTTATTATTATATAACTTATTATTACTAGGAAAAGCACTTATGGAAGGGTCATTCCATGCCAAATCACCCAAAAAAAATCAAAATGTAACCCACCATCTCCGATTTTCAGAAAAACACAGTTCTAATAAAGTTAGAAAAGTACGTAAAATTATGGATTACTGTGAGTGAGTTATACATTTTTTAAATGAGACCTTGAATATCTTGCAGTGGAATTTATGGGTGTGCTTTGAGCTCCAGAATTTTATTTCTCGGCTACTACATCTGATAGAAAGCTGAAAATTTGACCACTTCTACATGACCACTACTACATCTGATCTTTCCATGAGAAATTCAGAAAAAATAAATAATAAATTCATAAAAAATATATCGTATATAATTTAAAAAAATATTTTTATTGACAGTTGTCATATTCTGTACGAAAATTTTCAAAAATCAAAATCTATGAAAGTGTATCCTCCAATATGATCCGAATATTTTTTTAAATACTTCGTATACCACGTTCTTTCAAATGAAGAAATAAAATCAGTGGGTGCTTTAATAATTTTTGAACAAAAAAAATCATTAGCTAAACTTATGAAAATTGATAAATAACTTCATTATGACACATTTCTTAAATTCTTATTTGCATAACTACCAAAATTTACTGTTATTGGTAAAATAACTACATAAATAAAAGTCTGCTATTACTCCAATTCTATATTTCCTTGATTACATATTTGCAACAAATTAATTTGTTATTTTTAATTTTCAACAATTTAATACATTAATAACAAACAGGTTTGTTATCAGTCCTAATTTTCTCAGGTTTGGTTTGGTTTGTTCCCATCCCCCTTTTTATTGTCTTGTTTACCTGTTTATTTTATTTAGTTCATACTCTTCTGGGAATTATTTTTCCTGTCACTTCGTTTTGCTATAAATTATGCGGCGTCTCTGGTTCTGGTTGCTGATTTCTCACTCGAACCACTTCAGGAAAGACGTGTTTTTTGAGCTCTGCCAGTTCGCAGCACCCTTTTTGGCTACTTGTTGGTGTGTTTAATATATTTCTGCATTTTTTCTGCTCCCCCTTCCCCTTCTGCACTGAAGAAGAGTCTTCACTGAAGTCTTACAGCTGTATGCTTACTAATAAGTTTTTTTGTGCTTGTGTACGTTGTTTTTATTTTATTTATTTTATTTGCAGCACAAAGAAACACTTCTTTCTGTTTATTCCACGAATTGTTTTGCATACATGTGTATACATATCGGGTATTTTCTAATAATGAATTGTATTATTTTTTGACAATTTTTCAGTTTTTAATAACAATAACCTTTTCAACAACGAATTGTTAATGTTTTAGCGAATAAAAATGTAATTCTTTCTCGTTTTGCTTTACTTTTTTTGTAAAATTTATAATACATTTGCTTTGCGTACGACATGTGTACTCGTGTGATTGATTTTAATTGTGCACCTTGTGAGGGGTTTTTAAAACTAAATTCTGCAGTTAACTGGTTAATTAATTATTTAGTTAATGAAATACTAGTTTTTGGTCAGTAAATTCAGTAATTTTGATCCTTTGACTAGTTTTCATCCCTGAAATATGTAATCAAGGAAATGTAGAATTGGAGTAAACCAGACTTTTATTTATGTATTTATTTTACCGACACGGGAAATTTTGGTAGCTATGCAAACAAGAACTTATTAGTTAGAAGTTATTTAGCTAATTTAGTATACTTTATACTTTTGTTTTTTCTTTGACTGTTTATAATATTATTCCAATTGCAATTCTCATAAGTTTAGCTAATGTTTTTTTTGTTCAAAATTATTAAAGCAACCACTGATTTTTTTCTTTAGTTGAAAGAACATAGTATATGAAGTATTTAAAAAATATATTAGGTTCATATTGGAAGATACACTTTCATAGATTTTGATTTTTGAAAATTTTCATAAAGAATATGATAACTGTCAATAAAAATATTTTTATAATTATGTACAAAGATCCTGCATTAAAACAGTTTTTTCTGAATTCTTCGTGGAAAAAAGTATAAGTGGTAAAATTTTCAGCTTTCGGTAAAATTGGTAAAATTTCTTACAAACCAAATCCTATTTTACCACCTTATTTTAAATTAAAACTATAATTTTAACGAATTATCGCATTTTAGGGCAATATCTCCGTTCTGTTTTATGGAAAGATGGAACGTCTGCTTTAAAATAACTTGTATAGGACATTCTATGATAAAATCAAAATTTACGCATTATTAGTTCCTGATTTGAGTTTTTACACATTCCAGAAATTGACAAAGCATGAAAAATTGTAAGCAAAACAAGAAATTTGGTTATGAAATTTCAGTAAATAAAGACTAGCATTTCTAATTTCTAGGCATACCTAACAAAGAGGTTAGGTTCAAGTTAAATAAATCTTGTTCTACTAACTTGAACATAAACATATGATTTTTACTATGAACCGTGGTATATGGGTTCTTGTTCCAAGGATCGATGCGACTTTAAAAGGGGTACTAAATTATGAGAAAATATAAAAATATGTATTAAAAAAAACTTAAAATTAAAATAGTTGATGCAAACAATGTATACTATATGTTCGTTTCTATATGAATAGTTTTTGAACGACTTCAATAAAGAATTAGATTTTCACCAGGTATTAACTGTTGATATTTAATTTTAAATTTACATTTTAGTCAACACAAAGTCAAACGTTAATTCTCAAAATTAACTTTTCGATGTACCTGCAACAACTATTAGTTGTAGTTTTTAATTTGGCGTCCACTTCAAAGTGTTCAATTTTAAATTTAAAGAGCAATCATGTTGTAGTTGAAAAAAATATGCTTCCTTTATTTTTTAGTGTATTTTAAAAAAAAAAGTCGGTTTAGTTAAAAAAATATTGTCAGAAATATTTACTGTACCGTTTGAAAAAAAGTACGATCCGAAACTAACAGGATTGGTCATAAAATCCAAGCATAAATAGAAACAGCAACTTTTTCGATCTAAAAAAGAGGTTGTTACCATATAAAAAGAGACAAGAAGTAAAGGCAAGAAAATTTATTTTTCAAGAAGGAAGTTTTTAGACTAGGAGAAGTAGAAATAAAACCTGGTTCACATACTGGATATCACTTTTTCTATTTTTACTGCAAGCCTGTTCTCTAAAAAGACAACCTATTCACAAATTAATTTTTTGTTTAAAAAACACTTCATTTCTCATAAATCAGGTACGTGTTATTTTCGCTACCAAAGACAAGGTTTTTGATATATAAAAATTAACAGAGATAAAACCAAGAGAATGTATTTTTGAAGAGGACTTTTTATAATGAAGTTTTTAGATCTTAGGAGAAAGAGAAATAGAACGTACAACAGCAAGTTAAACGTTGCCAATTTAGAAAAAAATATATATGTATGGTGAATTCTACATTTTAACATTTTATACATTTCTACATTTTATTTGGATTTTGAAATAATTGAAAAAAGAACAATAATCTGAAAACAGGTGCGTTTTGACCAAATTATTAGCATGGTCAACCAAGGAAAGGCTTTGGTTTTTATGTGAACTTAAAAACTCAAAATAATAGACATGATATACTAGAAGAAGTTCCCCCACAATTGTATTGGAGAAGTAAACTAAAATATCAAAATCTCACCGTCCAAATTTTGCACAGAATGCAATACTTTCTCTTTATACCTATAGGTAAGAGAAAGTAAAAATGAGAAAAGAGGTAGCTCTACCTTCACTAATACCCACAGTAATTCTTCAGTAGCAGTTCTCACAAAACAAGAAAAATTAAGAAAATATATCAAAGCCGTTAACTTCTTAACGAAAAATCATTGATCTAATATAAGTTAGTTTAAATCGGTTTATTTTGACCCAAGAAAGCTGCTGTTACTCTGTGACCATTCGTAACTGGATACCCTGTAGAGCAAAAGTTTTTAATGCTATTCTGAAACGATCCATTGAACATTTCATGACATCATAAAAAATGAATACCACAAAGTTAGGTTATTGTAAATTGATAAGGTGAACAACATTTCCTGACTGGAAAGTAAGACAACAAACTCCTTCAATAAATTGAATGAGTTTTATGAGGAGAGGGAATTTTTATTCATAAATAAATAAATATTCAATAAATTGATTTTTTTGTAGCTTAAATACATTAAGTACTCAGGTAACCAGGTAAAACTAAAAATGTTTTTTAACTTATAAATTATAACAAATAAATAACTAATGCTATAAAATTAAAAATATAAATAAAATATTTATTGGTAATTCTTGGCAATCTTCGCATTGCCACATTGTTTCTTTGTTTTAAAGGAATATTTATTGTAGCATTTTGTTTTGTGGTTATTATACCTTTCACAGTACCAGTTTTCATTCGAGATTCGTCGCCTGTGCACAAATTATTAAGGTGAGAGAAAATTGTTTCTGCTTTAACATTTGTGCCTGGTAAACATTGGTTGAACTCTACTACCAACAACACGTTTTTGAAAACAATTTCTGGTTTTACAAAACAAAAATGCCCACCAACAAATATTTCTGCCCATCATTGTTGTGGACTACACATTGTTCTATCTAATGCTTGATTTTTAGTTCATTTACGTAACTTTTAGTCAAACAAACTATTCTCATCTATGTCACTATCATCTTGAAATATTATGACGTTTGCTTCATATTTATAATATATTATAAATGTTATGCAAGGTTGAATACATTTGCAATTAATTGTTTAATTCAATAGAACGCAAAATGATTTAGAAAAATCTGTATTACTGATTTAATTAAGAATTCCAAGAAAGGAAGGAGAGTAATGATGTTTACTAATTAGTACGTTTAGTAACTAAATTTAGATTTTTAACACTTTTATTCGTTGACCGGGTTCGATATCGTAGTACTCTCATCATGGACGAACATGGACTCTTTGATTACAAATGTATCATTATAACCATAATTAAAATCACGTGTTAAGTTATTGTAAACATTAGGTTAAGTGTAACTTACGTTCTACACCTCTACGCACTATGCCAACGTTGGAATAATAATCCTGATTCGTTGTACTGTATATCTAAGAAGTTTAATTAGATGATCACACATTTGAAGTTACTTAAAATAAAAATTAGATTATTTCTAAAAGACATGCTTGCCTTGCTGACGAGTAGGTTTGCAGTATTAGATAGAAAAACCAGTCGAACATGTTTTATATGAAAATGCGTCGCAGTATGCGCGCGAATAATTTGGATTTTGAATTTAAAATTAGAGTTTAAAAATTACATTGTTATATTGTAAGAATTATCATTATAACAGTTATATGATTTTGCATATTTATAGATAAAAACTCATCAAATATATCAATTAATAAATTGAAGAATTATACGTATTAAGTAATTTTAGAAAGTTAATGTTTGTAATATAATAAAATAGCGAGACATAAATTATTAAAATTATAGAGTTAACGAGAAACTTCAACTTTCAATAAGTAATTAGTAAAAATGAAAAGAATGTAAACAAAAAGAAAAAAGGGCGAACTAGAGTAAAAAAGAATGAAAATTATATGTTTAGAATAATTGGAAAATAAAGTTTTGCAATTAAAACAACAATTTATGACAACAGAAATTAGAAAACAATGCACAAAAGTTAATAATTACAACATAACATTATACAACCTTTATTCAGATTTAAACATACAATTCTACTTTCTGATACTTGACGAATACATTTAAAAAGCTAGACTCCTCAATAAAACCACACTTCATAAAATAACTAACAAACACAAAAAGAAAATAGAATTATTAAAAGCAAAACATATCTGAAATACAACATTTGAAAATTCATACAAATTTCACGCCCGTTTTATTAATCTTTCATCTCTGGAAATAATTAAATCAGAAGAAACGCTTCTTCAAAAAGGACATAAATATACTACGTACAAAGAAATAAACTATCCAAAGTTGACAATAGAAATCGAAGCAGCCATCAAAAACCACCCAGAAGAAGAAGATATCAAGAAACAAATTATTATAACCATTAGAGAAGAAGGAAACCTAGAATGCAACCTCGAAGAAAAAAATCAAGAATACATGAAGATCAAGAAAACATCACACTACGGTACCTACAAAAAAGATAAAAGCAGAAAAGTTACAACAGGTGTTAAAATCG
>JAWQRJ010003643.1:0-11825 GCA_033557515.1 Diorygopyx duplodentatus | reverse complement strand
ATATATTTACAGAAAATGCATCCATAGTAAGTATGAACTGAAACCAGAAAGATCTATACGTGGTTATACAATATGAAAATGACACTTTAATAGTTTGGGAAAAAAAGAAATAAATTCAATGTTCTTAGAAGTTATAATAAATAAAATGTGTTGCGTTTTTAAATGAAACGGGGCATATTAATGTATTTTTGAATTCTCCGTCGAATTTTCGATCGATTTTATTAACATTTTTCGATCGGGGGGTTAGGTGAGAGAAAGTGGTGTGAGTGAGCTACACCAGTTGATTTTTATCCAAGTAGAGACAAAGCAATAATCGAATAATCGAGTTTTTTGTCTCCATTAGAAGAGAACATAATAGCTATTTAAATTTAAAATTGAACTTTGAAGTCGACAAGTACAGGGTAAACAATAACTACTGCTTGAGTTTGTGTTGATGAAAAAGTTGAATTTTAAATGCATGCAATATATTTTTATTGATGTTCAAAAAGCATTAATATCTAAACAAGAATATAAATTCCAGTATACAGTGTTTACATCAACTAATTTGCTTTTTACTTTTAGTGCCATTTTTACTATCTTTTACGTAAAAGTTTTAAGAGAAACTATTGCATTCGGTTAAAAATTTTGATGGTGAGATTTATATATTATCATGGCGAATTAGGCCATTCTAAGACTAATGATACAATTTCTGGAGGTTGGTTTGTCTGTCTGTGGACAATACTTCTCCCATTTCTATTCATTTTATGCAAACATTTTCAAAAAAGTTTTATTTGATTTTTGATTGAGTTACGTAATATCAATTCTTCTCTTTTCTAGAAATATATTTATACAGAGATTGTCATCAAGATTAGTCCGCTCCAAAGACGTCCTTCAAGCTGACTGGAACAGAATCAAACATAACCATATAGGTATTTTGTTATTAATTAGTTGCCGTAATCTCGATTTTGTCGCTCAACAGATTTTCTAAAAATCGCGGTCATTAGCAACTAATTAGCAACAAATTACCGTAATTCCATTTATTCAAAATAATGATATTTTATATGCTCACGGCAACTAATTGGCAACAAATTGGTCACAAATTACATATATGGTTATATTTGCTTGTTTCTCAAAAATTTCAAATGGAAACATATTCAAAAATTTCAAATGGAAACATATGTTTATTTATCGTTCATTCAGAAGATTTTAAAAATATATCTTTAATATTTATTGAAATTCTTATCACGACTTATGTGTTAAAATGTGTGTACTGGTGCTGTCACATACTTATCACAGCAAATTATTATCAGATTGTCAAATTATTACATTATTCGATAAAATGAAAAATGAAACACACAAATTATATATGAAATTTTCTTTATAAAATTATAAAAGGAATTGTTATAAATGAACACGTTAAAAATTTTACAAATATTTATTTATTTTTAGTGTACATAGTGTAGCTTTAGAATCGAGGTTAAATTATTTAGCTCCTGAATTTTGTATCAACTATATTGTTTTGTTACTGTCCCTGACATAATTTTATGAAATAGAGGTATGATTAGTAAGTAAAGACGAAAAATTAATTCTAAAATGAAAACTTTGATTGTTTAAAAATACCACCATTTACGAGGGTGATTAGAGCGATGTGTAATAAATTTTACACCGTTGCAAAAGTTGTTATGGATTGAATATGTTGCCCCGCATCGTTTGTTGTTTCTTGTAATTGTTCAGGTGCATTTATTTGTTCTTATTGATACCAGTATTAACTCTTTGCTTTAGCGTTTAAACTGCCATTACTTTCACTAACAATAAGTTCCAATAATAATTATTTTATTAAGGCGGTAATATAATTGATAGTAAAAAGGCAATTTACAAGCAACCATTGGAATTTGTCCCGTAACAAAGGAGACAAAGAACCAATTAAGAACACATTAAAAACAAGTCGTCGGATAAATTGCGCCCTAGAAAAATATTTGTATACAGTGACAGAATACCAAAATACTGCTCATTTTGGTAAGCGGAACATGCATATGTTGATATTATGCACGTCACAATTAGCTACAGATGGATATTCAACTAGTGCGTTACGCGCGAATATAAATTTTAGAAACTTTAAATATTACGTGTATGTAATACAAAGAGTGTGCATTGAACATTGAACATCCATTAACCGTTTTTTTTTTTCGTAAAAAGTGTATTCAAATTTCATCTAATTAATTCAAGTTTTCTACTCTTTTTTAAAAATATTATACTTTAATGTTATAATACTTTTTTCCCAAAAAAGTGAAATTCTGTTTATAAGTACTCAATTACTTATTTCACCGCTACTTGCGAAAAGTGAAATTGTGAAAACACAATAACCACGAGAGTATAATGTGATAATATGGACTTCTTTTTCTATGTCACTTATACTCGTCAACTGAAACAAACAGTAATTGGAAATAATGAACGTAAATACTAATTGTGTTTGGGTGAGACTTAAACCTACTGTCTCTCATAGCGCTGTTAACTATGTTATGTATAAAACGCCGCCAGGTAACGGTAAGTTGGAACGAATGAAACTGAAACGCTAATTCAATTTATCAACGACGCCGCCATCTTAGAATATACATAATTTACATTTATATAAACAGTATTTAATTACATTAAAGTTACAGTTATTACATCTAATAATTGTTGATTATCGTGTATTATTTGTTGTTTTATTCTTCATCCAGATGAAGAATAACGAACTGAGAAATTAAATTTAATAATTTATTTCCAATAGGTAATATTTATTTCTATCCCCCCTACTAAATTATTTAGCTTTAAAAACTACGTTTCTAGTTTTAGTTTTTGTCGTTTAAATTTTTTTTATAATTACATAATTTTTCGATTCAATTTTTTTAATCGATAGTCATCGATGAAAAAATTAAGTGGCTTAATCATCCAACAATATTCTATAGAGATTATCCCAATTAGGGTCAAGTCTACGTTTATAAATGGCAGTAAATAAATCAACAAAAACATGATTACGTATTCGAACATTTTTATTGCTTATAAATTTTTAACGTAGAAATTAATAATATATTCTACTTATACTATACTATAATATAGTCTACAATGGATGAAATATTTTTAAAAAAATTATGGTGAGTTTTCTATTTGCAACAATAATTTCTTAAACAACAATTTTTTTTGTAATATTCATATTTATATCATTGCTTGCCATTCCACAAGTTGTTTATATACTTTTTTATAAAATGGTAATTTATATAATTGAACGATGCAACTCACAAAACGTTATGTACTTCACCACTTCAGAATGACTGCCATAGCCTTGCATATAAATGGAAAATCGCACTAATTGCACTTCTGCAGTTAATTTAAACTTTAAAACTTCGCAAATAATATTCGTTACGAAGAAAATTACGCTATTAACACTAATAACAGTTTCTTAATTAAGATTATAAACTAAACAATAATTGCGCTGTCCGCAGTTTAACCTTTCGTTTAAAACTATTACTTTTTTATTTTATGCAAAAAAAACTTGGCAAGGTGATCAATCCCTTTGGACGAACCCCAACTTCTAGACGAAGTTATACAATTCTAGTTGTATAATTTGATCCTCTGCATGCCGAAGGGGTTCCCTCCTCTCTTTGTTTTCTAAGTATACCGTGCTAATTAAGCCAAGAAATCCCGCACAGGAAACCGGCAATTTGGCCTATTACCTATTTTTTTTAACCTTCCTCTTTTATTTCGTTCGCGCAATTACCTGTAATGGTGCAATTTTTGCGTTCGCTTTTTGTTTTTAGCTCTAACCTTCTACGAGGGTCCCATTGTTTTCGGTTCTTCCGTTCTATTAAGGATCAAGGTAACCGTGGTGAGCCTACTAAAACGATAAAATCAGTCAAAGATAAAATATTGCAAAATAATTATGTGTTGGCAAAAATCGTTTTGATTCGATTTAGTTCGAAGTAGTTATGTTACATAGGAGAAAACTTTTGTTGCTGTTCTAATTTTGTAATTAATAATGCAATAAAGTGAACTTGAGGGAAACTTGAAACATAATTATATCTTTTTTATCGTGTTTCTTGCCAACCACATGAAATACTTGTGTATTCCCCAGCTATCTCTCGCAACAATGTCCCCTTTTTTGTTTGCTGAGTTGTCTTTTTATTGTTATAATAACCGCGATTACTTATTGCACTATTATATTTTATGGTTTCTTGTATAAACCGCATTACTCTGTTGGTTCTTTGTCTTCATCCCATACTTGTTAAGTAAATTCTTTTGTGCTGCTATTTACTTTTTTACACCATCTTGATTCACCAACGAAGAATTACAGAATTTCCATCGTAAATAATACACAACCAAGAATACTTTTCACTTTTCACGTGGGTGCGCACTTTTTCATTGTGATGCGCACGATCAATATTCTGCGAAATACGTCGACAACTTGCAGGGAGCCCGACCTTATGAAACAATAAAATTGATCACTACACTTTCGACACGTCTTCCATAGATGGCAGTCGGCGCATTGTACAACACGCCCGCCTTATTACCGTATGCCGTCCCCGTACAGCCGGCGTGTCATATCCAATAAATTATAAACAAAAGTCCGCATCGTCGCAGCATTGAAAATTTATTATTTTAGCGTACAGTGCACGCACGGCTTGCTGTTAACCGCGCGCCAACGTTCGACCAATCGGAATTGGCCTTTTCTAGGACACAGTACTGTTGCTTCGGCTTCACCTAACTTTGTGTCAAGAGTTTTAAAACAAGTAAAGGCGATTTGACGGACACACATCACGTCAACAAAGAAAATCAAGTGGGAATAGAAAAAAATATATGTAACACTTTTTAGTAATTTTATTCTTTAAATCGTTAGATTTAAATAGATATTATTAATTTTTTATTTTAATTTCTTTTTCCTACTTTAGAAGAACTTTTTGTTCAAGTAATACGATATTTCCGATTAATCAGATAAAAGATTAGCAGTAAACTGATCACTACAACTGTTTAATGATTTAAAGTAGTTATTTCTCGTATAGATTTTTTTTTCAACTTACGTGTGCCGCCTACAGACGATTTTTACTTAAAACTTTCTTGTACCTTAGGGACAAAGTCCAGCTATCGAATTTTATTCAATTTCTTAAGCTTTCCAAAGCGGGAAAACCAATTTAAAACGTGTTAAAAATTCATAATACAACTTTATTTCAAGGATAGTAAAAGCAGTGATTGTTTCATTTTATAATTAAACGTTTATAAATTATAAAAGACAACTACATACATCACCGATTATCTATTTGAACGGACGTGACTAACCTAAACGACTTGTCATAAGTAAACATACACAGGCCAGAAAGGTGACATAAGCCCGAAAAGCAAAGAAAACAGCTATTCTAGGGCGCACCGAACCATAGGTTGCGCAATTCCATGTGCACACCTTATCATTCCGCCTCCATTTCTCGGAACGCGGAAATCTGATAAACGGCCGACGTGTAAAGCTTTATCTAGCCTCCAATAACTTCGCGTCTGTGTCGCCCATGAAAGTGGAAAGTAAAACCGACGAGATCGATATCGCATTCGTGCCGCTTGCCCGAGACTCTAGTCCCTACAAAAAGTTCCCCCTATAAATTACATCTCTACAATTATTATTCAGGAGAACCTCTACTCACGGGCAGCGATGGAACGGCAGATTATCACGAAAAAATATTTAAATTGGCCATCCAGGTAGGAAATGGCAGGGTCGCATTCAGATCGAAGAGCCCAGTGGCAATATGTTTTTCTTTGGGTGAGGGATTACTTGAATTTTATTGCGTATTGCTAATCGTAATTAATGTGCAAATAATTAAATGTTTACAATTATAATTACAAGTTGTGTAAACTTTCATGTTAAGCATTGTTATTGTTATTTACTGGTAGGAATTTAAATAACAGGAAAATGGCTAATAGTTTTGCAATTACAGTCAACTAATAATCAACAAACGCGATAAGAGCTAACTTTTCCCACTTTTGCTATGTTGTTCGCAAATAATTAATAACAAAAAATGGAAAAAGTGTCTAAAAATACTTTAAAACTGTATTAAACGAATGAAAATAAATAAACAACGGTTAAACAAATGTTTGAGTTGAAAAATAATAAAGTACTTATATATAACAGCAATCTTATCTCAAAACTGTGTGTGATTAATATTGATTATCTGTTTGTTGATATATTAAATTCGTGAAATAGTTGTCTGACAAAGTAGGGTAAGGAGTGTAATATAAAACTTAATAATAATAGAATTTGGTTAGTACTTTTGTGACAACTTTATGTCTAATAGCACTCTTTGTTAATACAAAATAATTTTAGCTTGAAGCAAACATAGAAAACAATTATCATACTTCATTTATCATTATAAATTTTCTTTGAAGAATCCAAAAATGTTATAATACACAGAAAAGTTGATACTCTTTTCGAAGAAACCATTTACTGTTACTTTATAATCAGGTTACAAGGTTATCTTAATTTCCAAAATAAATGTGCTAATAAATCGATAGTGTAACCCCTCTAACATTCTTCACTTAAATTGTTTTATCATTGGAAACTTATTTTGTATACTTCCGGTGAACGTAAGCTATAATACATCACGCTACGTCAGCATCGGGGCTCAAAGTTGTAAGCAAAAAGGTGAAAGTATAATTCTTGCAATCTCTACAATCTTCCAACGGAATTCAATTCTGTTTTTGCCATAATTGTTTATTGAATGCGCGCCTTTAGACACTTAAATTCACTGTAGTCAGTGGCGAAGAAAAATTCATTGTTACGTTATATCCAAATAAGGAAAGAACAAGTTTACTTGATTTTTCATATCTTCTTAAGGTTTCCTTTGTGCTGTGACGTTTATTGCATTAGTGTTTTGAAGTAGATCTAAACCAGAGGTAAACTAGTCTATCAAACATTGTTTCTGATTGATGATTTTACATCTCAAAGCCAACGTGTGAATCTGAAAACATTTAATATAACGGTATTTTGTTTCTCTAAAATATAGACTTTTAAATAAGCCTACTACGTTAAACGTGGTATAATTTTTTTTATAAATTTTAAAAGAATTGTAGCCTCCTAGATCCCGCCCTGTTGAAAGGAACACCAGCTGCCTTCCGTTCCATTCCTGCCTCCCATTCTTCGACTACCTTCGCTAGAACTGGTTTTTAGAAGTAGGAGGCCGTTTCGGTCCTTTTTACCTACTTTTACTTTTTTCTAACCCCCGTCTTTTTTTACACATGTGGCCGTCGAGACTCTCTTCTACACAATCCGTCTGTTGTCTCGCATAATTGCGTGCATCGCGCGCTGTCCATTAGTGCATGCGAAAAATCCGACGACGACTATGCTAATTGCCCGTTTTGCATTAGTGCGCGCAGCTCAAGTGCGCAAAGCTCCGCGCGCATCTCTCGGCATTCATCGTGCCTATTAATAAAACTGGCAACAATGGCGCGTCTTTGCTAAAATGCCTCCTATGTGTATAATTACACGTGAGCAGGCCAATTACTTTAGCTGGCGTGCATGTATGACGTCCCAAGCCTGGCCAACGACATTAAGATGCTACGGAAAAGTTGCTGCGTTTATTTAACACGTTGAGTTCCAACAGCTGGCGCTCTGGCTCTTGGATGATACGTGAAGTTTATTACGTCATCTAGAAATTTTATTGAACTATCGCGTCAGTAGATTTCCTTACCTTTTAAATGTCCCCAGAAGAAAAAAATCATTGGAGTCTGGTAAACGAGGAGACCACATCCTTTAACCATCGCTCGGAAAAAGTTTGGTTTAAATGTTCTTGAACTAATTACAGCTAAAGTGCGGTAAAGTCGTCTTACTGAAATCAGATGTTTGGATGAACAGTTAGCAGACTGAACTTCTAAAGATTCATGCATTCATTAAGTATGGAAGTAATTCTACCTGGTGCTATACTTTCCATGTACCCTATACATATAAATAAATCTCGCATTTAAAAAAAACTTTTCCCAAAACTCTTCTTGCTTGCAATTCCCTACATTTTATAATGGATTCCACAATATGGTTGTCAAATTGCAAATTAAATGCTGTGCTTACCTTACCCTTCACAATATTTCTTTTGGCATGTCCATTTGGACCAGATACATCTTTGAAAATAGTATAAAGAGGTGGTGTCCCAGGAGAGGAACCTGTTTCGATTTTTTTCCAAACTGTCCCATCAATAACAATTTCAATATTCTCCTGTTCATTGTTTTCTTCACTGTCGTCTTCAGAATCTGTCAGCAACCTCATTCTCTTTCGTCTTCTACTTGCATTCAAAATATCTTCCCCTTCTTCTTCTACAGTGTTTAACGAGTAATTTTCATATTCGCTATTGATTCAGTTTCGAAAAATTCATCCAACTCATCTTCTCTTTCAGATTGTGAGCCTTCATCAATCCTCCTTGATTCTTGAAATTCTGGACATCCGTAGATTTAGAAATAAATTAGAATAAATAAACTAAAAAAAATAATTCCCGATATTATAAACACTTTTGCTATTTACATAGCTGAAATGGCAATTTCAACAAATTTTACACGGATGTATATTTGAATTAAAGTCACTGCGAAGTAAACACCAGAACCCCAAACCTGCGTTGTACAATTATTATTAGAACTAATCACTGCAATGATCTGCAATAAAATGCACCATCATGATGATGATCATGATGACGTCACAGCTGTGACGTCATCGAGTCACCAAGGGTTTTTGAAAAAAAATTCATAACCACTTTACTGATTTTATTCAGGTTAACCTTTGACACACAGTATAGTTTAGAAGTTATTTGTAATTTTTTTGCAAAAAATTACATTTCAAACAAGGAAACTTTTTTTCCCCTAAAATAAGTTGCAATAGGAAAAGTGTTGGAAGAAACTTTATTATGGATTGTATAATATTATACAGGCCATAATATATAGGAATGTAATTAAAATGTTATGCCCGTGAAATTGTATTAAAAATATCAAATTAAAAACAAACTATTACAGACCCACTTTAAGTATTATAGCTCGATTTTTTAATTAACATTTAGTTATTAAAATCGTTCGACTTATCTCGTTAAATTAAATCAAAAACAAAGAATTGATCCCTTTTCATTTTTGTTTTCATTCCAACATATTTTTTATCTTTGGAATACTCATTTTTCAAAAAAGAAAAACATTTTCCTTTGTTGCTGAAGCTACTTTTTCATATTGCATGGATACATTGTTAAAATGGTAGTGCAGGCTTATAATAAAACTGGCAACAAGGGCTTAACTCCGCTAACACGGCGTGCCCATATAATTATAGAGGAGAGAGCCAATTACTTACTTTACTTGGCAAGTTTGAATGACGTTTCATACACACTATGCATAACCAACGAAAGTATTAAGATGTTTCGCAAAAGTTGGTTGAGTTTATTTCACATAACAGTTCGGTGTCTTTATTAACCTTACCATTTTGACAAAGTTCTTATTATCCCTATTAACATCCGACGGACCAATAATGTATTCAGTATTAATTTATTTTGCGCGTTTCGTTAGATAAATGCAGTTGATTACACCACTTATTGTTGTCCTTTCGTTTGCGTTATCTTATCACAAAGTAGCAGCCAACCTTCGCTAGAGACAGCAAACATGACTGAAATATGAGATGATTGTGTCTTGTATAAAGGTTATGATATACGTGTGGTATTATAATTAAAAAATATTTACACGAAACTGCAGTTACTCAGAAACTAATGGCCATTACTGTTAGGAAGTGTAATCAGTAACCGGCCTGCGCAATTTAATATGTAGATTCTGGAATCATTCAATTATCTTAACGGTACAAGTTGAGAGATTATTGATTTATGCATAATTATGGTATATGCTAATTAAGTAAACACTCCTTTGTGTTTGATGTGATATATCATAATATTAATTTCCTGCTTTGATTATATATTTTAATGGTGTTAATTTGATTATATTGTTTACATATAAAAGAGTTGTGTTTTTAGGAAAAATTCAACCTAATCTGAAAACTACCTTAAAATTACCCTATAATAATTTTAAAAAAATCCAGGCATTTAACAATAAAATTTTAATTAATCAAAAATGCACTTCTTCCATCTAATACTTTCCGTAACAATCACATTTTCTTAACTAAACATTAAATTTAACTTTATAATTCTCTTAAACTTTACATTAAAAACTCTTGGAGTGGAACAAAAAAAAAATTGAATCGGAAAATTCCACTTTCAGTAATATTCACTATTTTATGTGAAAGTAGAGAAATTTCACTTTTCTACAACCTGATTCCGTGCAATTAGTTTGAATATTTCTGACGAATCAACGTTAAAAGTCACATTAACACTGTCGACGACGTGAATGGAAAGGTTGGGACTTATTACAAACTCATTAAGTATTGCTAGGTTTCTGTAAGACTGAGTCGGCATCATCTGTTTGATGCTCACTGTGAAAGTAAAAATGAAAGTTAGATAACGCTGTAGCATTTAGATCAGGTCAAAAATGGAGATGATCACTCTTGTCATAGTTCCATTTAATTAATTAGTAGTATTTTAATGGAATTAATATTTTAGAGGATTGGGAGGATTATAAAGTAATAAATAAATAGACATTATTGTTTTTCGTAGACTTACATTCAAGAAGAACAACCGAAACTGTACGAGTTTTTATGTCTTTCCATAAAAACAACAGCTAAACATTTTTTTAAAAAAAATTGCGATGAAATCGTGGAAATTTAATCGATGCAAACTTAACTAATGACACAAAACTATGCCAATAATTTAAATTTGAATGTTAAGCTCCTACATTTGACCTTGAAAATGACAGGCAGAGGACATTTTATATTCATGTATCCTATTAAGTCATAAACTAAAGTTTACTGTAGAGGTCAGTTCAATTCCATATCAATTTAGTACTTTTTATGGAAACTTTTAATGGAATTTTTTTTGGAAATTTTATGGACATTTTTAAGTCAATTATTTTTAAAGTTTCCATAAAAAGTATTTCGAAAACTATGTGTTTCTTGCAAGATTTCTTTCATAAAGCTTTCCTTAACCTGACGGTTACTAATCACTTAACTACAGATTCACTAAAATATTTCATTGTAAAGTGACGTTGAATTTGGGTAAAATAGTCATTATATTATGTATCGTTTGAATAGTGTCTTCCTAAAATATGTTTACAAATTTCTGAAGTCTGTCATTAACAACTCCAGCCTTAAATGGTGACATTTCTTGAACTGCTTTGATGCTTATGAATTGCATGTACAATAATAATAATTATTAAATAGATTACATATAATATAATAGTTTCTTGAAGTCACTATTTCGCGTACCAGGAAATTTTATAAAATATTTGTATTTTTAATGCAGTTATATTTAAGGATTTTGATTCGTTGCATCTCCTATCTTATATTGACAGTTATTAAGATTCCCGCATAATTACAATTGTTATTTCCAAATATTCTATTACTTCCATATTGTTTATTAAAATTTAATATTTCAGAAGGAAATATAGTTTTTTGTTTGGGTGGTTTAAAAGTGAATATAATAATAAATTCAATTTTAAAATTCATATAATAAAATCATTTTTACTAATTAATGATTGAAGTTTCTCATTAACTCCATAATTTAATAATTTATAACTCGCTATTTTATTATATTACAAACATTAAGAAATCAAGAAACAAATTATTACAACCATTAGAAAAGAACAACCTACATCATCGAAGTAAAAAATCAAGAATACATGAAGATCAAGAAAACATCACACTACGGAACCTACAAAAAAAGATAAAGAAGAAAACATCATAGTTACAACAGGTGATAAAAACGTTGGTATAA
>JAWQRJ010003642.1:0-11826 GCA_033557515.1 Diorygopyx duplodentatus | reverse complement strand
AACAGGAAATTTAGATCATGAAGATGTCGAGTATTATGAGTATTATTATGAGTATTATGAGAATAGTAAACTATATTTTGAATTAATCACTCAAATAGATATCAACTTTATATTAGAACTATACGATAAGTGCAAGCAAGCCTTTATGATATTCTTAAACGATACGAACATTGCAGAAATAAATATAATTATGGAATTAAATGTGAAGTTAACTATAAAATAAATGCACTTAATTTAAAAACAAGAACAACACGTGGCTTATTAAACATATTAGGAAGCGCGATTAAATTTGTAACAGGAAATTTTGATCATGAAGATGCAGAATGTAGATGTAGATGTAGATGTAGAAGTATTATGATAATATAATTGCACAATTAAGTAAATCGCAAGAATTTGTTTTAAGTAATCAACATGTTATAAAATACTTAAATAAAACAAATGAGAGAATAAATATTTTCTACGAGTTAGTGAAGCAGTAAATGAGTTAAATGAAAAATTCTATTGAAATTCTAAAATAAACAGTTAAAAAAACAGAATTCTAAGATAAACTGCAGATTATCGAATTAGCTAAACGAAATATTTTACATTCAATGTTGATATCCCCAGAAAAATTAATTGACGAGATGAAACAAATACACTTTGACAACAAACATTCATTACCATTTGACATACTGATGGAAAATGTGTATTTGATAGAAACTTTAACTACTATAAAGGTATATCAAAAATACAACGTTTATGTATTTATAGTACAAATACCAATAGTCAATAATCATGAGTACCAATACTTGAGTTGTATCAGTTGTGGACATTAATTAATAATGTATATGAGCAAGTAGAACCCAAATCTCGTTTCATTGCCGCTACTGATGAAATATATATCCTTATGAAAGAAAATTATAATAGTTTAAGAAAAAATGAATTCTTATGTTTTAATCAAATCAACCATTACAATAAGGATAGGTGCGAATTAAAGATTAACTACAATAAAATTATTTTAAAATAGATAATGCCCCAAGAAACTTTGTAACACAAACTAAGCTAACTCATATAACAATTGAAAGACAACCGAAACTAGTGTTTCGAAATTAATAAAAATATGACAACGATTGTAAAAAATAAAATACCTTATTAGAAATAAACATGAAAAGAAGTAATGTAATGCTTTACGTAATTGTTGTAATAATTATAATTATTGTTTCGACTTGTGTTATAAAAGGATTATTAATAATGCCCAAAATGTATAAGCAAAAAAGTTCCGCTAATTATAAGTATAAGTTAGTCAATTCAGTAGTTTTCAAAAAAAAAATAATAAAACATATATATAAAACATTAAATAACCCATATACCCTATAAATACCGCGTAATAACAAACAATTTCAAATAATACCCGCCACATGACACATCCAACTACAGATGACAGCACGAGAATACAGTAAACAGCTGACCGCCACAATTAGAGCAATGTTATACATGACAATTGAAAGAATAAACAAATAACAAAATAAGTACGTGAGAAAAACAAAAGAAGCATGAACGCTCAAACGATAACAAAATTTACACCAGCGGGATACAAAATAAAACCAACTAATAATATAACATGCAGCAACAATACTGACAACAAATAGCTTTTATATACAGACAAATGAAATATTTTACTAATTTTATCTAATGAGGGACATATCACCCCTTATTTCCCATAAAATAAAATAGATTATACAATTGTAAAGCATATATTTATAGAAATATCGTGCAATGATATTTTGTGGAACTTCCGCATTCTCTCCCGACTAGTGGTAAACACGTAACATGTCGTATTTTTCAGCATTATTAAACATTTTGTCTCTTAGTTGTAGGAACTCTGACGTTAATTGCACTGATTTGCGAAGTGATTTGCAAGGCTAACTGGATCAGTGGTATAAAATAGTTTAATTTCCCAAAACCTTTTTATTTTTCATCAATGGCTGACAATAACGTATCAAAAGTATATACATTTGGAAAGCTCTTTCAATAAGGGTTCCGAGCAAATAAAAAAAATATAAGCTTTCATTTAAAATAAGAAAGTTATACATAATATCTTTTTAAACGTTAAGGCAACAAAAAGATACATATATCAATCGTATTTTACGTCAAAAAGTACCTTAAGAATGTTTTATCAGATGCCCAAAATTATAAATAGCAATGCAGTTACAGCACATTCAAGAAATTGATAAAATTTGAATTTTCATGGATATCTCGATAAGGGTTAGAGATATCGACATGTGCTTTTCACCAATGAATTTAGCTTCAAAAAAGGGCTTCAGACGCCGATATCAGATTTGAGCTATCTAGCACCAAAACACGACTTCCCATTTAAAACCATCGAAAACGGGACACCCGTACAATTTTTTACCAAATAAAACTCAGATATGTAATGTAAATATTGCCTAATAAATGTATTCCGTTTTACTTATTATGTCTTGTGTTATAGTGTGTTACATGTGTGACGTCACGTTCAGCCAAATCCTCCGGAAAATTTATGGTGGTACGAATACGGCACTAGAGTGAGGTAATTTCAATTGAGTTGACAAAGTTTCATCATCAAATCATACGTATAAAGTACCTTTGGAGTGACGCCACTAGTGATGAAACCATAAAAATAGAAAAATCATAAAAATATGCTCGTTCTAGTTAAAGCTTGCAAACATGAATCAAAACAGCAAAATGATAAAAGGTGCAGGCAGCATTTAGAGTTCTTTACTGTATTTCAAGAGGTGTTGAAACATTCTATCACTTACTTTAGAAGTTGATTCGCCCAAACGTCATGAACTTCAAGAAGAGGACATGAAATTTATTCTTTCCTTCCTCTTTCTTCCCCTCTTCTTCGTTTTTTTCTTTCTGTAATATCATCTTCCCATATTCTTCTCGCTTATTCTTCTTTTCTTGTTTTGTGTCTTCGGATATTATTGTTTATTTTTGTTAGAAATCGCGCTACCTTAGTGTTTTTAATTTTATCTGCTTTGCTATTTCTTATTTGCCTAAAAATGTTGTCTTTATCGTATTAAATATTTTTCCAGTCCCACCCTTTCACTTATTTGAAGCTCTCCATTTACTCCATTTTCATTACCTCTAGCTGTATTATTATGAGTTTTATTTGTTATCGAAATTATCATCTTTTTTGAGTTATCTATAATTATTTTCTCGTTTGTGTTCCACATATATTTGTCCAGCATATTGCAATGAGAAGGTATTGTATTTCTGATTGTGATAATGTCATCTAAAACTACCAAACAAAAAAATGCGCTTGATACATGGCTTTTATAATTTCTATTATTTTCCTTTCTGCTTTTCGTGTTTTAAAACATTCTGTATGCAAGGCTAATCAGTTTTCACTTTTAATGCCTTTTCGTGAAAGCCCCATTCCTTCTAACGTTGTTTCTACCTTGGCTCATATCTTATTCTCTAGTATTCACCTTTCTTGTATATTGGTAACACAATTTCCATCTTTTAGCATCTTACATTCACTATTACTTTTTTCTTGCCATATATTTTATTATTTACATCTCTATCAAAATGTTATCTTCATCTTCCCATCATCCTTCTTCGTCTGTAATTATATTCTCTTCTTTATCTTTAAATGTTATCAGATTATACATATACTGTTTTTGCTGTCTTAATTGTTTCAATGTTATGCAATATTTTCGATTTTTTCCAAACTTTATCCGTGATTTGGTAATTTTGGTAGTATTTCGCACTTTTTGTGCTTAAGTATTTGTATCAACTGATGCAAATGTACACAAGGGAAAAATGAATAGTGTCACTTATAATTAAAATGTCAGTTACACATACTATTAAACTGCTACTACATGACTATCAATGCAAAATTTTAAAACTGCATTTCAGAGAAACAAGTGGCATACCATAATTCTGTTATCCCCTGTACATACCCATTTTCAGTTCGCTTTTAATTACACGCCATTTTATTGCTATCTCTTTGTGGCCAGTTTCCTTTAATTACTTTTAGTTACCTCCTAGCTAACAAGGCGAGGTGGCCATAAACTCGATTCATTGCAAAAACAATTACTATGTGACCATGTATTTAGTTTTAATGTGAAAATATTATCTTTGTAATTAGGCGCGTAGCTATATCTGATAACCGTGAACTGGAAATTTATTGTACTGCAGTAATACTCATTTGTGTGAGTGCTGAACCAATAATAGGCAATATCCCGTTTGCCTAAAGTCCGTAATATCTTTAAGTGCTATTTACATAATTTGCTAAACGTAGGGCGCAGTTAGCCGCATTAAACCCAAGCGGATCGATGTGGGATAATATGATAGGGTGCGTTTATAAATTCATTCCCCCAAAAGCTTACGATGTAATACCAAACTTTATTGGTTTCAAAATTGTGGTGCATATGTTATTTTAAATTAAACAAATTCAAGTTGATCAACATATTAGTCAACTTTTTCTTCCCAGAAAAACCATTGTTTGAGAACAGAAATCTTTTATTACCTTTCAGAAAATCTTCGTTTCAAATTCCCAATTTGATTCATAGGAAAATATGTATACTGTAGAATTTTGAACATTCAAACAATCATTTTATTACTTCTCGGGCAATTAACACGTCATTGTAATTAAGCTTCATACCAAGCCTAACAACGTAACGTTGGCCGTAAAATTAACAATTGCTCCAGCCTCGTCCAGACAATGGTATGCATGCATACGCCGTCTAGACATACATTGTGCACACAATTAGTGCTTTGGTCGATAAGTGAAGTGTAAACAAATCGATGCATACAGACGTAAATACACGTGCCTTGGAATGTCAAGAGCTCTTACTTTTTACGCTGCTAAACTGTTACAAATATCGCGTGACTCAGTGCAGTTCGTCATTTTTTGACCTACCTATTACCCTATTACAGCACGCCCATAATTACGGCAGAAATAAAATTCTTTCGCCCACAAAACATGATCCAATTAAGCAAAGTAAGCACCTGGGATTTCTCCGCCATTTAATTATATGTTACGAATATCATCGTAATTTAATATAACGGTTTGTTGGAATCCAACACACCCTACGCCAGCATGCGAGAGGATGGAATGGCGTGTCATCGTGAGCACAGTGTTATTTATGGCGCTAACCTTGAGAGGAGATATATGTGGATACATTTTTGGCAAGAGACGTGTGGTTGGTTGCGATGCTTTCTTTTGTTTTGTTTTGAGTGCATTTAAATCGAGTGACATGAGGAAATGAATATCTGCGGATGTAGTTAATCATTTTTATTGCTGAAATTTACTTCTATGATGTTTTACATCTAATGATATGCTTTTAGTCTTGATTTCAATCTTTCTTTCCAAGAAAAAGGATTTGTTAAAGGATTTTGTACTCTTCTAATTGTTAAAACTTTTTATTAAACATCGGCGGCCCTACATGTTTCGTAGCTTAGACTTCTCCATAATCAGGGATATCTACAATAACATTTATCAAGTTCATCAAAATAAAGTAAACAAAACTTATTTATTGTGTTAGTATGGCAACAATAAAATCTTCAAAAAAAGAACAATATAAAAAGGTTAGCTTTTGAGTGGAGACAATTGGAAAGATATGAGCTGGGATGAAAATGGAAAGATAGAAGCTGAGATACCACAAATTTTTGGAGGTCCTTTTTATTGTTTTGAAATAGTTCTGCTCGTTGCAATTATGGGTAACATAAAATTCTTTTTATTATTTTGTGAACTTAAAATAAAAAATAATTTATTGGTTGACTCAATAGATAATCTTAATAATAATATGATAATGGTATCTTTAATGAGTTCACCACAAAATGCAGGGATAAACTTCGAGAAGTGATTCCCTACATTAAAGTGAACTAAAAAGTTCCTGGTGACTTCCTTATGCAACTTTCAATCATTAATAATAATGATAATCGTTTATTGGTCCAACATACAATAAATATTACAATATTAGTCTCAAACGTAATTTAACTGCATTCCCAGGAACTTCTATGAGAAAACATTTTTGGTTCCAAAATTGTAGGTAAATGTAGGTAGTGACTTTGAAGAAGATGGAGTGATACTCTTTTTTTTGCATCAAACATCGTAAATATGACAGACAATATGCTGTTTGATAATATCCCGGTGAACATGGAAAGAATTATTTTCAGCTCCAATTGGGTCTGGGCCCTGAGAATAATTGCGTTTACCAACTTTTCAAGCAATATTTTTAGCAAACATAAAAGTTATCCTTGAATCTATCCCATAAGTCCCCAACAATTTCAATTTATATTAATGACCCAGGGTTCATAAAAGGGGTTCCATTATCCTTGCAGTTCATTATAGAAGGTACGGCATGTCCTTAATTACCAGATTTCTTCATACGTGTGCCTGCGAGTGCGGTTACGTGATAAAATATAAACGTATTCATATGTTATGTGGGAGTTTGCACGCGGTTAAAAGCAATTATAAGTATATCCTTAACTTTTCAATGTAAATGGCAGAGAGACATACCTCTCTATTCGCATTTCTAATTACAGTCTAAAGACATAAACTGTACAACCTCGTGCCGTCTGTCGTCTGTGGCATTTATTACATGCAAAGATCGCGAAGGCATCGCAAATATTTCGTACTCTGATCGGATCCAAGAACGTAACGGTGCAATTCCCAGGTTAATATGTCTAACAACATCGCATGCCTTCGGAATTACCGATTCCTTATAGTCCTTCCTGCCAGCTTGCACGACGACATTACTCCCGCAGAATTAGATTTTAAAATTAAACGCACTGATATTAACACATTTTGTGAATAATGTGCAAGCGCGAACTAAACGACATAATGTTGGGAATGAAAATGAAATAGTGAGATTTGTTCATCTAAAGATGTTTATGCCTATCGAAGGTATATACGTGATTATCCATATCACACCCCTAAGGAAATGATGGCTCATTATGCTTAACTACAATAGATACTAAATGCAACGAGCAATTGTTTGGCGGCTAAAAGGTTTCGTAATGGGAGACTATGCATATTAGTTAGTTGGCTTCAAGGTTTAGTCTGGTTTTTTTTTTTCGGTCTGCATGACTAATGTGTAGACGGATTTACATACAATCAATATCTGGTGGCGGTGAAATAGGATTAAAATAGTATAGAAGATTAACATACCACAGCATGAACAGTTTTCAAGTGGCTGGGACATAAACAAATTCTTCATGGTGTAGTGACGAACGACAAATCCCATTTTATTCAATTTTTTTAATATATACGGTTATATATGTATGTATACGGTTCACTTACTTATTTGAAGGGCGGCAGCAACACGCTAGAACCAAACAAAATTAATCGTAAATTATCTTTATTGGACATTTCAGCTTATTAAAAAATAACGAACATTTTACTTTGCAAAGACGGAGGCTTCAGCATTTTAGCTAAAAGAAAGTACTTTACGGTTGATCACTAAATTCAGTTAGCGCGGTTTAATTTTTAGAGCAATGTGCGTATAATTAGTTACCAGAATTAATTTTCAGAGTAAAAAAGCCGAAGGGATGCGAAGAACTTATGCACTTTCTTTACAGATCACAAAAGCTACTAAGCAGCAACGTGGTAAATACACGTTCGCGCTTCAAATCATTGATGATATCATCACACAGCGAAAAATCAGATGAAAGAAGCTGAATGTTGAAGTTTATGATATAGAGTACATATCATAAACTCCAACCATAAATAAATAAATAAGGGATACGATAATATACTCTTCTGCTTTAGCAAGCACTGCATTAGGTAAACAGTTTGTGTTTAGACACATCTACACACAGTCTTATCGTCCATATTTATAAACAAAAATTTGGAACTTTGGTGGGTGGGTCCAATGAGTCGGATCTTGGCAACGATGGTGGTGAATGAACCTTGGGAGAGTCACACGCTGTGTTTATCTTTTCCATTACCTTCCATTTATAAATAAATTGTGTATCTGATGAATGACATTACTTGTCCATTTCCTTGAAATCTAAATATGCATAAATCGCTCTGCTAGTTATGGCCAGTTATAAAAAATTATAAAATGTGTATGTCCAGTGTTGGGAAAATGTCTATATCTGAAACTATTTCAAAGTGCCGTACACGCCATTAGTATTCTAGATATGAGGATACTACTACATGTAAAATTGAATTCTGCGAAAATCACATATCCCAATGATAAGATAATTTTGGTTAAAACGTAGTTCAGTTAACTCACCAAGATACATATGACCTCAGATTTGATACCAATATAAGTGGTTCTAGTAGTACTGGTAACCAATTAAATGCCATATTTAAACATTTTAAATATAAAAATATTTAAACATTTTAAATATAAAAATATTTAAAATATGTTTGGCATTTGCCCACGTCATAATTGATACTTGGCATAAATTAATTGAGCAAATTATATTAATATTTTGTTTCTTTTTGTTACAGGTAATTAATTTTCTTCCATAAATTTCTTACACGATATGCACGGTGAGTTTATTTATTTCAATTATCCTTTTTCTTCTTGTGTTCAGTGACAAAAGAGTAGAAAGTAAGTCTTTGATCAAGGAACTTAATTATTAATTAATCTTGTTTGTCGTATTTATAAGTTTATCCTTTATTTACAAAACTTGCTTTAACAGACCATCCCTCAAATCTTTCTTTATCACCTGATGGTCATTATGCAGTTAGCTCGCAATTAACTGTTTAAATTAGACAGAAAAATTAAAGTAATTAAAAACGCAAAGTATCAGCCAATCGGATTGAAGAATTGAAATGTGTAAATCACAATTGTTTTGTTCTAATTGGTTAAAAATTAGAATAAATTTGTTTATTATATGGCTTGTTAATATATTGTTACCTTGACAGCAATATTTTGTGTAACCTGGCATTAATTAAGCAATTAATCGAAATCTTAATTATTATACAATAATAGAAATGGCTGATTCAAATGATCAAAGAAACAACTTGTAGGTAAATTAATTACTTTCAACTCATCCTTAGGCAGAAGTTTACATACATAGAAAATTGCTTTTTGCGTACTTTTCCGGTTTTGGATAATCCAAGGATCAAGCTTTAAATATTGTTGAGAAGTTAAAAAACGAACTTTTAGTATTATAAGCAAATAATAAGCAAATTTGTTCACATTCATATTCTCCATAACAGATTGAAGGCTAACTTCACGTAAGTCCCCTATACAATTATAGCTCTACGAAGTAACCCTAGAACTGTAGTTGTTCTACGAAGTAACACAAAACCAGATCAATATCCTTGCTTTGGATTACTTCGTACAACTTTTGCATATATGTTGTAATAAAACAGGATTAACGTTCAGGAATACACGTTTTAATTCCCTTACACGTATTCCAATAGTATGAACTCTGACTATCAAAGGGTAAATGACAATGTAAACATATTGTTGTTATGGTGTTCTAAATTAGTCGTCTCCTAGGTGGGCTTCAGACCTCTTGATCTTCATCCGGCAGCGAAAAATGTATGAAATCAATCTGTCAGCTGCATTAAACACAAAAAGTACACAACACAAAGAAACACGAAACAAAGAAACAGCTTTCAAAATTATTACACCAAAAAGAAGAAGAAGAAATTTTGACAGGAGAATGTGAAACTGTTCTTAGAAATAATAACAATTACACAAAACTACAAATTTGCAATTTATTGAAAAAAAAATACCTTTAAAGAAAAATGAAATGTACCACAAAGAATACAACATTTCTAACATTTCACATCGAAAATCAATTAAATAAAAAATAACTCAACACAACTAATATCTGTTAAAGCAGATAAAGATAATACCTTAGTCATTCTTCTAAAAGATATTTATTTAAAAAAGGTCATTGATTTAGAGAGAGAGAATTTAAAAATTCTAACTAAAGATCCTACAACAAAATTTCAAAAAGAAGTTAAACAAAGCTTAGAAAACTGTAATATCTGCTTTAATAACTTAAATAAATATCACTGTTGATTGATCTCATAAATTCTTCGCTGGTTCATGGATGAAGATCAAGAGGTCTGCAGCCCACCCAGGAGACGACTATATAATTTACAACACCACAGCAACATATTGTCATTTACCCTTTGAAACGCGTGTAAAGAAATAGTGATTGTAGAAAGTTAATTCTGTTTTATAACAACAAGTCCCTTCATACTGTTTGATCAAGAGATCTTTGCGCTTGAACTATAGACAGATATGCACCAATAGATAGATAAGAGTTGGGACAAGTGGGAAATCAAGTGGGACAAGGAAAATACGTGAGTTCCAAATATAAATAACCAAAACAAAACAAAACTTTCAAAGAAGTTATTTCAGAGAATTTCAAAAACAAATCAAAGCATTCAACATTATCAAATAAATCGAACAAACAAATCACAACAAGTCTAGTCTTTGTTGCCAAAAACTAACGCAATTCTTTAACGAAACGAAAAAAGGAGATTTTCATCTCTAAGGCTATCTTTTTCATATGTCTCTTAGTAGGTGATAAGAGTTAAGTTGCAATAAAACAACAATTTTTAATTTGTTGTTTTATTTTGCGAAAATATTAAGAACTACCAATTTTAGATACATTAATGGCCAATTTTCAATCCACCACTTTGGCCGATATTTGCAGGATTTTTAGATTTCGACGAGAAGAATCTGTTTGATAGAAATCATAACGTCTTAAGTGGGTCATAACTTCTCGCAAATAAATAAAATTGATAGATATTGTTACAGTTTGTTGTAACACGATGCTGTAACAATAGTTTGAACGCTGACCTCACGGTTAAATATGTTTAAAAATGTTTAAATGTGCTATTTTATAAGTTAGATGAGAAAAATCGATTTAGTAAAAATAACTTTTCAAAAACTTTACTTTAACCCAAAGTAAAAAATCGATAAATATCGTTTACAGTTCGCTGTAACGACAGTTTGACTAACCATTCACCGCACCACTAGTATTAGAATATGAAAAGGGACTAAAAATGTTTATATACATATTCTATGTTAAAAGTTCGATGAAAAAATCGATTTTCATTACAATTGTCGTATAGTTAACCTAAAATAAAAATCGATAAATGCTGTTAGTTTGTTGTAAAGATAGTTTGAGTTGGTTTGAAAAATGTTTTGTTTTTTGAACCGAACGCAGCTCTGATAAGGCCGAGGGATAGCTTGGTCTACCAGGTACTCCTCATTATACAGGAACTCTAACTTCACCTAGAAATGTTGTCGTGGGTTTTGAATATACTAAGTTTGACAACATTTCTGCAATCGAATTTAATGTTAACACTAGAAGTGTGCTCCGAAAACATTTTTTGCTAAATGTAGCAATATATTTTATATAGTGTTTACGCCAAATCAGTGGAAGGAAAATTTCCACTACAAATCCAAAACCGTCAAATGTCAAAATTAATAAAAATCTTTTTGTTAAAATTATTATTTAATTTTATGCAAAACATTTCTTTGAAAATTTACCGTTTTTATATTAACTTATTTAATTTCTTTAATTTTAAATTATCAATTCTTTTTTTTTTAATACAAAACATCCTAATTTATACTGTACAAATGTAAAATAAACAATTAAACACTACTTAAATGAACTCTTTTAGTACTTTCTTCATTACCTTCTTTTAGTACTTATTATTAGTCGTTAATTTCTGTACCCGACAAACAAAAAAGCTACTCTGTTACTTGTTGATAAAGGCGTAACCTCCGAGGAATTGCTGCAGATTAGAAAAACCCCTAACCTTTAAAACTAACCTTTTATGCTTTCACTGCTCCAGCCCAGCGATGGTATTTATATGTCATTTGGAAGATATTATCTAGTACTGTAAAGTATATGTTACGAGCT